>JACVVK020000053.1:845000-915000 GCA_018292915.2 Batillaria attramentaria
AGCATGCACGGGTGCTGCGTTTAGCGGGTTAAATCAATTTGCTCACCAGGGGCTGGCTTCAATAGCCCATAAAAAACACAGTTAAGCGCAGCTTTATATAGATGGCTTCCTCACTTCAGACATCATTAGCAGGGGCGTAGGAACCACGGGGGCCCTGGGGGCCCAGGCCCCCGTTCGATTTCTGGAAGGGGGGCTGGAATATCTTTGGGCCCCCCTTGCTTTTGATAAGAGGAGAGGGGGCCCACCAGTGGTGGGGCCCCCCTGCTCTGCTGACGCAGGACACAATCCTTGGCAGTCAAAACACACACACACACACACACACACACACACACACACACACACACACACACACACACACACACACACACACACAAATCTCCCCTCCCCCCCCCCCAACCCTTCTTCACCCCGGCCGTATGGCTCACCCGACTTAGTGGGCCCCCCTTCCTCTCAGCATCTTCCTACGCGCCTGATTAGTCTCTGCTTGAGATGGTGTTGTGGGTTTATGAGGGGAATGTAAGTACGTGAAGGAGTGAATCAATATGAAAAGTGAACATGAGACAGCATGTTGCACTATTGGGGGGGGGGGGGGGGGGGCACAGAATGGCAGTTTGAAAAGAGAAGCATGCTTGAAGGTATTAAGCTTGTGTGTGTGTGTGTGTGTGTGTGCCTGCGGTGCTTACATGTATGCATGAATGGGTGTGCACATGCCTGAATGCGCACACGTGAGTGTGTGTTGAGAGGGGGGGTGGGGGTGGGAGGGGTGTCTGCTTGTGTGTGTAAAGGGGGTGTGTGTCTGTGTACCGGTATTAGGTCTGGGATCCGAAGACAGAATTTGATTCAGAATGCAGGGGACTTTTTGTTGTAGCTAGGAGTAATGATGTTAAAAGTACAGTACATCGTATCAGTATCCCCCCCCCCACCCCTGTCATTTTGTGGTATTACCATAGCAATTCAGGACATTTGAGCTTCTCTCCCCTTGCAAAGGTGAGGCAGGAATCAAGAATGAGTCTGCATGCGAATCCACAGGAGGATCCGGAGCAGATGCCTTTCACCACTAGGCCAAAACATTTGCTATCAGGCTGTTCATGTTCTGTTTGTTTCCAGGGTCATCCAACATTGTCACTGGAGAAACCAAGAGTTTCTTCAGCTTTGCCAAGTCGGTGAGTACGCTTTGCTGAATCGGGTCCGAATCTTTTCCTGTTGTCACACGCCCATAATATGGTGGCTGCAAGTTGCAGTGCTTGTCAAGAAAACAGCATTTTATTGTTCTTTGTGTCGATCAAAATCCATGGTGTCATACATCCTATTGACATTTGTTTTGACATGCAGCACTTGACCCCATAATTACAGTAGCAGTTAACCCCATAAGTCTTGAGTGATAGAGTAGCGTAGCTGCTTCCTCATAATATTGTCCTATCTGGTAACACTGGGACATTTTTACTCTGAAAAAGCTGCACATTCCTGACAACATTGTGGTAAGTACAGAAGCGATAGAAGTTGTTGAAGCGAGGTTGTTGTTTTTCTACCCCTTTATTCCCCGACTCCAAAAATTTTACCAGGTGTAGGTGACAATTGTACCGCGTACGTCGTACTTTTTATTTTCAGAAATAGTGGCTGCTTGTTGTGGATGTGCACAGTAAATTTGGTAGACCATGGTTCACAAGCAATTAATCATCTCATCATACGTTTTGAAACGTCAGTAATACAATTTATTGGGGGGGATTTAAATTCAGTGGCAGTCACGCACACTGGCGTGGAGTGACAGAAAATTTTCCTTGAGCAACGCCCCTGCTTCCTGCCACTGTTCATTCACCCTCTAAAATGAGATGCGTGGGGAACAACTCCATGCATATTCATGAGGCATACAATTTTGAACCATTTTGCCTGTGGGTTTTTTTTTTTTCATGCAAAGTGGGAGTGTGGTTTCACAATGCTTCATGCACTTTTTTTAATTCCAGAAACAGATTTTGATGTAATTTCATGTTAAGCAGCTTGGATTTCAGTTAGATGTCACATTCACCCTATTTGCGGAGGCTTTTACCTATTCACCCGACGGTTCTCCCGTTTCTTATTCGTTTCCGTTTTAAGACTGTTCCTACAATACTTTTGTAACATCTCTTAATGTGCATTTGCAGTTTGGAAGGCTGCATCTATCCACTTCGAGAAAATATTCAATACATACACACACTGATGGATTTGAAAAACTTTAAACTTGGTCATTTGTTCTAATGTAATGGTGTCTTTTATAATTCTTTCTAGTGCAGCAGAAATCAAATGTTCAGTCAACTACATTACAGCGTACATGTATAAAAGTGTGTGAAGCATGAGTCAGCATAAAATGTGTGTTCTGTAGAACAGCTAGTACAGAATGACAAACACTAGTACTGTTTAGGTCTGTACTTTGTTCTCTTCTCATTCACGTTTATTTGGGTAAAGGGGTTTGGTATTACATTTTGATTTGAAAACCCCTTCATTTTCATATGTAAGACTTTTCTTATAGATTTTCAAGTATTGTATGATTTACAGCTACACGTACAAGTATATGTTTTATATGCATGATGGTGTGTCTTCACACATGAGTGTTAGTTGATTTCCTAGATGTAGAAAAGATACTTCTTATGAACAGACAGACAGAACACAGCAGCCACATCTATGAACAGACAGACAGAACACAGCAGCCACATCAGATCTGAAAATTTTCTGCCTGGTAGATAAGAGTAGGTACATGCAGGTGTTCTGTGGACAGCCTGACTGATACAGTTTGAAATCTTTTTAGTATTTTTGTTTTTGTTTTTTGAAGTGTACTTTTGTGTACCACTAACATTTGATGTTAGGTTTAGTGGAATGGAGATACGTATTTAGGTAGTGTCCTTTTTCAATTTTTGTTTCTGACAGGTCCAACCAATAACATAGCTAGCAATTAAAACCATTAAAAACTTCTCATGCAAGCACAAGACATAGTGGTGCGTGTATTGTTTTTGGGAGGAGGGGGAGGTGGGGAGGGGGATGGAGCAGAGAGAAATCTGGAAGAGCAAAACAGAAACAGCCATGTGTAAAAAAGAAAGGTTAAAAGAGCAGTCCACGCACTGTCGGAAAAGTTTTGAAACAGACATAAAGCTATTGTCGCATGTGTGAGTTTCTTGCAGGGTCAGTATGGTGTACAAGAAAAAATATCATAACCTTGCTTCGTACGTCCACTCTGCGCAGTCCGCATAGTGACCTGCAACTTCTCTCCTTCATGGTGAAGCCAAAAACTTTGAGCCAGTGACCACTTTCAGTTGTAGCTTGGTGGTGAATTTGGAATGAGGTTGAAATGAAGCACATGTATTTAGGGGACCATGCTTACTGCACTGGGAATGAGGTTGAAATGAAGCACATGTATTTAGGGGACCATGCTTACTGCATTGGGAATGAGGTTGAAATGAAGCACATGTATTTAGGGGACCATGCTTACTGCATTGGGAATGAGGTTGAAATGAAGCACATGTATTTAGGGGACCATGCTTACTGCACTGGGAATGAGGTTGAAATGAAGCACATGTATTTAGGGGACCATGCTTACTGCACTGGGAAAAACAAATCTATTATCTGTAACTCTGAAAACGCCTTGAAAATGAGTGTTTAAGCATACGCCCATGTAATGGAGGTGGAAGATGGATCCATTCGAATAATGCTATAGTTGTGTTCAGTGAACTTGTTACATCACAGTGTAGGGTCCTCTGGTGAAAGTATGCATGTATGGACACCCACAACACACAGCACATACTGCTCAGAGTGACAGCTAAAACCTTACGCTTATTTTGTATCCCTGTTGGCACAGTGGTGGCAAGTGGACAAGGTGAACCCGATCAAGCTGTTTGACGACAACAAGGTTGTGGGCGGTTTCCAGCTTCGCCGTCTGCTCTTCCGACAGGGCCAGCACGGCTACGTGCGTAATGTTGTCAACACGCTGTTTGACTTGTATCGCCAGGGCAAGATCAAGCCCGTCATCGACTCTACTTGGGCCTTTGAGGATGTGAGTTTTGCCTCCATGCGCGAGACTGTCATTGAAATAGAGCAAGTGAAACGTGGTTAACTCATTTCAGAAAGTTTTGCAGAACATACTTCCCTTCCCAGGTAAGCCTCCACTGAGGTAGCCACAGCAAAAGTTGAAACATCAAGTGGCTTTTTTCGTGGTAAACAACGGGAACACGAGCATTCAGGCTCTTACCGCTAGCAGCCATTTTCTCCAACATTTTATTTTTTTCTGATAGGGTGACTAGTGACTTCCCCTCAAAATTCAGCACACTGATTGTGAGAAAATGATGCGTAAAGCAGTTGCAAGTGCTTGATGTAAGAACAATATCATTGAAAGCTTGTGCTCATGTACTGGCGTTCAAAAGTGCACTCGCAAATACTTCGCAGAGATTTTTTTGTGCCGTCATGTTTTATGTGAATGCACTGATCCAAGCAAAATAAAATTTCTCCCCCAAATGTGAATAAAATAAGTATGCACCAGTCATGACGTATGAGTTTTAGATGTTTGAAAGGATGCACTTCTACCCGTCTTCGACTGATGACATAACTGGAGTGCATTTTCTTGAAATTTGTAAACCACTGAGTGGGTTATGGAAAGTCATAACTCACACTTTCGCTCTGTTTCCTTACTATTTTCGGACGTAAAGCATGTTATGGCATTTTGTAAGCTTTTTCCTTTTTGTGTTTTGAACCAGTTGGGAGAGGGAATGCAGAAGCTTCATGATCGTAAGAACATCGGCAAAATCCTGCTGGACCCCACTAAGGAACCGGAGCCCAAGGTAAGGACTCGTGCTCTAGAATTCAGAAAACCATCTTCAACTTAGCACTGATGATACCTGTTGACTGATTCAGTTGACTAGGGTGAATGGCTATTTATGGGGTGACGAGGATGAATGGCTATTTATGGGGTGTAGTCAAAATGTATGAGAGTGCTTCTCGTGCTACTCCGTTTCAAATGTTTTGACAGTGTTTCTCTCATGCAATGCCATATGCTTGAAATATAAGCATGCATGCACACATCTTTGCGTTGTAGGGATGCATTTGTACATGGTTGTCGTACATGGATCATGCACGACCCCTTTCTTTCATGCCGGCAGACCAAAGTCTGGCCATTGGAAACACTTGGTGCTACTCAGATTTGAAATGGAAATTCTCCCAACACTCTGTTCTACTTTTGAAGCAGCGTAGCACCAGAACATTTGATACTCATGATATTCCTGCCCCAACCAGCAGAATAAGTAGTTTTTGATAAATTATTCCTGCAGATTCTCTCACACAGTGTTCGACATTTTTTGGATTTTTGGCCTCAGGGGATGAAAATCATAATGAAAAACTGTGAAAGCAGGTATCAGTGCGAGTATTGACCTATTGTTGTGACCAGCCTTTGTCTATGAAAAAAAAGCCGCAGGGCAAGGGTGCTGAGCAGCAAGCAGAGAATGCAGAGAACGGGCCGGCGGAGAAGAACGAGGGGGCCGTCAATGGCGAGTAGTGACGTCCACTGTCACCAGTCATCTAATGATAATTTGGTCAGTGCCAGCTTTTCCAACAAAAAAAAAAAAACAAAAAAAAGAATAAATAGAAAGAAAGTAAAAACATAAAAATCATAATGAAAGGTTCTTTGAGCACTGTCTCTCCAGCGTACTAGCTTTCAACTGATGTGTCTTTGTATTGTGTGTAATGTGTACTGATTGACGTGTTTGTCTGTATAGTGTGGATGTGCATGAGTGATGTGTGTTAGCGCAATGAGTCACTGTATCTGAGAAGTGCGCTATATAAATGAAATTTATTATTTTATTATTATATAAAAAGATGCAGCTGTGAGCGATATTCTCAATTCTGGGACAGATAAAACTGACGTGACTTGACTATCATGTACTTAGATTGGGATTTTTTTTTTTTTGGGGGGGGGGGGGGGGGGGGGGGTACTGTTTTGTTTTTGAAAACTTTGCTTTATTTTTGTGTGTGTGTGGGGGGGGGGGGGGAATTTTGTTGTTAATTTCTGTTTTTGGTATTTTCATTCAAGTGACAGACACATAATGAAGACCTCAAACAAGAACATGAACAGGGCAGGAGCAGAGATATATCAGTACAAATGCTACTCACTCCCAACATGCCTGCATGCACGCACACACACACACACACACACACACACACACAGACACACACAGACACACACACACACAGACACACACACAGACACACACACAGACACACACACACACACACACACACACACACACACACACACACACACACACAGACACACACACACAGACACACACACACACACACACACACACACACACACACACACACACACACACAGAGTAAAGGCAGAAAGAGAAGGGGAGAGGTAGATACAGTAGACACAGAAGGAGAGAGCGAGAGATGTTGACTTCATTTTCTATTTGGTTTGCAGGGCAAGTGAGAGCCGTGCATCCAGCCAGACATGAAGAGGCCCCCATATGGAGAAAGACAACGGCCAAATCTGCTGTGCTATTATTTCTTGCATCGCCCGCCGTGCGAATCTGCTGTTTTTATGCTTGTCACTCAGTAGTTGTAAGGCCATGAATCTTCGTACAGTTCAGCGCAAACGAGGGGGAATCCTGATCCGTGCTGCACCAGGAAGGACGTACAGTACACGATTTTGAAGAGGGTACCAAGTAGTCATTGTCTTGTGATGTCAGTCTCCAAGTGTCTACATGTTATTTTTGTTACCTGACGTTACCACTGACAACCCAAGCAACCTTCTTTTTTTTCTTTTTGTTTGTTTTGGTTGGTCTGCCCCAATTTTTGCCAGTTGCAGTGGTTTTCCGGCCAAGTTATGGGTGGAAACCACAGAGGGCTGCTTGAGCAGTCTGTTTCGAAGACAGTGATACTAGCTACATCATATCACACCCATTAAAAGAGCAATCATTTAATACTTGTTAATGCGAAAGTGATGCTGCTTGCACGTTTTCTGTCATCTGAACATTGCTGGGCATAAGGAACGAGTGACTCACAACAACTGTGACATGTTAAAACAAGTGTGTAGACAGACAATCCAACCAAGGTGCATGTACATGTCTCTATTACCAGATCTTTGAATCTCAGTTTAGGATAGAAACTACAGGTTTGCCGTCAAGGCAGAATGCAGAGCTGACGACAGAATACAGCGGCACAGTTCCTGAGATTTCTGATACTTTGTACCGGTGTTCAACCTTCCGGCTAGCCTTAGACAATATCCTCAAGTTCCATGTTTCAGTAGCATGTACACTGCAGAACTGACAACTACATTATAAGCCGTGGACACAATAATTATGGTCAGTCTCATTTGAAATTTTTCAATACTGTTAATTAAAAAATAATGATGACGCAAGCAAGTGGATTTTGTCAACAGAATGCACAATGTGAAAGAAGGCATTTCACATGGTAGTCTGCACATTTGGACTTTGCTTGCTTGGAATTACCCCATGAAACTAATTCTGTTGGTCAACAAGAAAATTATGGTTGTGCATTATTATTTTGTCTGAAAAAAGGCTTTCATGCTCATAAAAAGTAAATGTTGCTCATGGTTGTGGTTTAACTCAAAAGAGCCAATTTACATTTCTTCTAGAAAAAAAAACCCACAATTCTTAAGAGCAGAGAAATGCTTTGATGTAAAATTCTTTCAAACTGCTAACCTTGCTGTATATTTGTGCCCAAGATGTAAATTTCTTGTTCCGATTGTTACTGAAATTAACTGTTGCATGTACATATCGGCAAAGCTATGACCCCTAGCACACCAGATGTACAGCCTAGCTGGTAAAACTTGTAGTGTCTGAGTTCAGCTTGAGCAGCGTGATGGTGCAATAAAAGACAAATTTAGTTATGTCAGTAGACTGGTCTCACTAAGGATGAAGTAAATAGAGTAGGTTAGACCGAGATGTATCAGTGTAGCTGCTGTCTGTTAAAGGTCAAATGTAACTCAGAATCTGAGAGTTAGGGTAGTGTAGGATATCTCGGGGTTTTTTCTCTCTCCTAATTTTTCATGTTCCCTTCCATAGCGCAGTGCCATGTACCAGAACCAAACAGTTGAAACATAACCCATCAAGAAAAATACAAAATGTATGCATTCCGTTGATTTGTGTGAAATTTTTCATCAGTATTTGTAATTTTCTCAATGACAATTAAAAGTTCATAAATCTATACAACTGTGAACAGTATGCTTCACGTTGCAGCACGAGAAGTCCACAACTACAGCAGGAAACTGACTTCACAAAAACAACAACAACAACAAAAAACTCCAAACTCTTTGAGTTGCAACATGTGCTAATTGTCGGCTGAAACCCTGAACATTGCCTCCACAGTTTCCACACAGCCAGGATATTCAGATGCAAATATTTACATTGCAAACCCAGTAATTCTGCCATGGAGTCAATTTTCTCGATGAAAGACGATGACAATAGCTTTGCCACAGATATTAACCTGCATTTATTTTTGGAAACAAGTTCTTCCGTATTGAAGAGAGTATATCTAGACTTGTTTGCTGCAATAGAACCAGATGTTCAGGTCTACTTGGACATTTGTAGGTGCTCACTAAAAGTGATATTTGCTGTTAATATATTTGTGCCTGTTTTCTTGTTGCATAAGTGATCTTTTTATGTGTCATCAGTGTGCAAACCACTACAGTAAAATACTGTTTTCTGGCACATTAATTATTGTGGCTTACAAGTATTATTTTCCCTGGCTTCGATGAAAAGCTCATGTACATTCATACTTCTGTGCTGAGCGTGTAAGTGAAACATTTAGATAACACCTCTGTTGCAGAAGATACGTGCATGCTGTCTTTTTGATGCAGTGGTCATAGAATATTCTGTCATACTATGTTTCAGCACATGCATTGTTACTGCAGACATTTATTCAGTATGTACATAGACAAAGTCATCTTCCACAACAAAATATTCAGTCTAAGCAAGACAACAGTTTTCAAGTGGTAAAAAATGGAAACAAAACCAAAAAAATGTCAGCAATGACCCATCAGAAAGTGTAATTAAAAGACAAATTTAGTTATGTCAGTAGACATGAACTTGTTTGGCCACTGGACGAGCTGTCAAGTGTGATGCACCACACATTCATTTTGCTGTACAAAACAAACGTGCAAGGAGAGGGTTCTGCATGTGGTCGGTGACATGTTTGGTCAGGCAGGCTGCAATGTACTTGCACATCTGATGTAGGGACGTCGACTATTCTGTTTACTCTTACTGCTCAGTTTAGTAGGCTTTACGTACAGGCAATCTGCACATCCGATACAAGAATACTGATTATTTTGTTTAATATTATTACTCCGCTGTGCAATTGATGTTCTCAGTTTATCACCCTTGCAATGTATCTGTTAAAAATTGTGTGTTTTTCTCTACTTGATGTTTGAATACATGTATACATTACAATATTAGCTTGGTGTTGCCTCATATAACCCACCCTTATATTTAGCTCTGATTTACAAATGAGAATTACGCCAAATCCCCCCCCCCCCCCCCCCCCCACATTTGAGCCTGCTCCGTCTTGTTACCCCACTTCCCCCAGCCCAGTTGTCTCAGCGTACTACCCACAAACCCCAGTCGTCTCAGCGTACTACCCACAAACCCCAGTCGTCTCAGCGTACTACCCACAAACCCACTATTTCCAAAGACTCAAAACTTCAGCAGTCGAAGTTCCTGTCTGCGATTCTTTTTTGCTCATCTTTGAAAAGTTTCCCGTCTTTTGCTCTTTCCCTACTCCTCCTGTATGCCTTGGTGTAGTTGGTCACTGCCAAAACATGTATATTGTAGACTAAAGTAGTGCCATTAAAGAGATATGTATACACAATAATCCACAGTTTCTTCTTCTTCTTCTTTTTTGCCCCAACTCTTTGCCAGCTCCAGTGGTATTCCTCCAAGGTCATTGGTGGAATCAACAGAGGGCTCGGAAGCTGGGGCAATGTTGATTATGCATGGTGGGGAGGATATTGGTATGAGGATGCTATGGAGGTCCATGTGGTTTGAGACTGTGTGATGACTCAGTATTCTGTGCACACAGAAGCGAGGCTACGACTAATTTTGTAAGCAGTGCCCAAAATGTGAAGCAGAACAGATACCCTGATGAAACGTCTATCACAATTTTATGACTGCTGGTCATTCGTGCAAAGTGCATGCGACAATGCTTCATCTGGAGCCAGAGTTGTGCAATATATATTATGCAGCCCTGTCGCACCAACCAAACAACCAAAATAAGACATTTATGAGAACTTGAGGCTAGTTTATTTTCTGCCTTCAGAAACTGTACAAAATGTTTCTCACAAACTGGGGTACTGTGTACTCAAAAGTCTTGCAATGTGTGCAGTGAACCATGACAAATACAATATATGCTGCTACATACATCATTACATGTACTTTCCAGTTGACAGAAACTTGCCACATGGACCCGCAAATAAGAAAAGTAGGACTGAACGCAAACAACTGCCTGCCTGAAATTGAGACTTTCCTTCCCTTATTTTCTGGCCCCTAATATCGGGTCTTAATCCATGACGGTTCATCTGATGGCATCTGACATTTACTTCCAGATTCTCTCATTCAGACAAAACACTCTTTTGTAATCTTTTTGTTCAGTAAGACAAGTACATGTAACCCAGTCCACATCCACCTACCTCTCTCCCCCCCCCCTCCCCCGCCCCCAAACAACCGAGTCAACAACACTACTGCTGCATGCATGTACCTCCATGCAAATACATGTACAAGAGAATATTTTTTGTCAGATACAAAGGCAGTAAAACACTAATGCAGACATTAAAAACGTACACACGATCATTCAGTTGTTTCCTACTGGTCACACAAATGGCCAGAGAAGTCCTACAATCAAATTGTGCTGAAACACACTTGCGTACATTTTCAAAAATGAGTACAGTATGCTATGTGTTATTTCCAAAATTCAAACGCTTCATATGGAATGCAGTAAACAATACTAGTAATGCCCCTCGAGCAAACATACACCGGTAGAGGTCTTATCCACTTTAACCCTTCCCAGGGTTCAAACTTGGTGGGTACACCGGATTTTCTCCCATTTGACACACTACAAACATTTTTACAGAGTGCCATGGTGGCAGGTAAAAAAAAGAAGCACTTGAAAAGTCTCACATGTACACGTTCCAGTCCTGTGATTGTCATATCAATACAACAGTGGAAAACTACCTCAAAAACTGATCTAGAGAAAAATGTAAAGTATCTGTACATTACTGGGCACTGAAAAGCAAAGTTAAACCACAAATAATAATTACTTAGTGAATTAACCCCCCCCCCCCTCCTCCTCCTTAACATACATGAACATGTATGGCACTCACACATGAACACTTTCTGTAAGGATTTCTCAAAACCAAACATCACTTGACACAAGACGTTTCTCTTGATCAATATTCACCTGACACATGAAACGTTTATTGTTTCTATGACTGACATTTCACCCCCAATCTCTTCCACCTTGGCCATATCTCTGATACCAGTGACAGAAAGTGCCCGTTCCTTGAGAATAACAAATAAAGTAGAGGTAAAATTGAATATACATGTACTTAACACTGAAACGGAAAAAAATATTTTTCTTAGATCCTTCAGGTTTGAAAATGAGATGTATGTTCACACTGCCAAGCGATTCCTAAAAGTACATTTTTATTTCTCAACTGTACACAGAACGACCTCTCATTTTAATATATTCAAACACGTGACAGCACCACTGACTCAGACTGTTCTGTGACAAAGGAGGCAAACGATGTCTGCGAAAAAACGTACAAATCTGCGGACTGGTCACGTCTCAGTCTCACCACCAGCTGCAGCAGGCTGCCGAGTACCATATATGTATGTATGTATATATTAGGGCTAAGTTCATCGCACACATACAATTATGTTAATTTGCACACAGATTATGGCTCATTATGCTCAAAGTTACCGTCACAAACACAAGGTGAGCAGCTTCACTAATTCAGTGTTACATACAAAAAACACTTCATTCATACCCCATGCTGTATTTTTTTTTACGAAAATAATATCAGTACGTTGGACATTGTACATGCTTGTGCAAATACTGAATAAACTATGACTACAGACATGATCACTACAAACAGGGTCACTAGCTCGTCTTTCGCCATTTTTGATGACGCACAAGAGGCGCAGTGGAATGAAAGTTGAAGATGGGAGGGGGGCATACATACATAATAATACACGTCTTACACAGTCAGTAGTGAGTACACACACACACTGTTTTGCAAGAAATGCCAACAGCACTATCGCGGGTTACAGGCACAGTGAAGCAGTTTGCTCTGAATATCGCGGGAGTTTGCAAACAAGACAATGAAGATATAGAGGTAGGTTACACTTGTCTGATTTTTGTCAGGGTGGTTATCATTTTGTGTCAGCATCATTATTGCTCCAAAAGTAAAGAGTATCATTCTGTGAAAAAAAACAACAACAAAAACAAGTATGCGTACGACCACACACCTTGGAAATGCAGGAACAGACCAGACCTGATGCAAAAGGACACTGCACCTTAATACTAAGACATGCATGCAAAGAGTCAGTCATACCACAGCAAGTCAGTGTCTACTGGCAAATTTGGGACTATACCCTTCAATTTTCTCCCTCTCTCTCTCAGCTCACTGCTGACTTCGACCGTGTGCCATGGAATATACCCGTGACCAAGGCACTGTGTGCATGCACAACCCTTGCCAACCGGGCGATTTTAGAAATTTTTTCGAAATTTTTTAAAGAGGTCTTCCTCAGATGTTTCCTAATCATGTTTGGTATGGTTTGAAAGATAAATTTAAGCACTTTTAGGGAAAAATATTTTTGGTTGGAAAACTTGGGCATAGCAGACACAGTGAGAGCGGAGATAACATGGGTTATGGGTGCATGGTACTTTGTAGCAGCGTCCTCACACGTCAGCGCCTGGGGTCTAGGTATGTGGTTGGCAACGGTAAGCAAAGGCTCTGCAAAAACGCTGGGTGCATGGTTGTGAAAAAGTTAAGAGGTAATGCTGAACAGCAGGTAACAAATTGCAGTGTGCAGTAACAGCAGCTAACAAATTGCAGTGTGCAGTACACAAACCTAAGACTCGTGTGGAGACGAGTCTAAATGCTTTTACCAGTAAGTAGACATAAACATGGCCTTGTGACCCTGCAGACAATAGCAAAAGCAACATGTTTCCTTGGGCCACAGGTGTGTCAGTCTACCGATCTTGTGAAATAGTAGTAATGGCCGATTGTGAACAGTAAATGACCTGAGACAAGAGACCCTCATTCGACTTCAGCATCCCAACTCCACCACTGAACACAATTTCCAACCCCCCCTTTCCACCCCACCCCACCCACCCCAACTCCTCTCCACCCCTTCACTCCCCCTGCCCTGAGTGAAATAAAAACTAGATAAGCAATACTGTGACTTCAAGTGAGCGTGTCATGGTTTTGTGTCTAAGTTTTATTTTCACTGCATCAAAAACAATGAGGTCATGGTTAAACACAAACCACAAGAAAGTGACTGGAGAATCCTCTACCATTCCGTTTTGCCAACCCTTGTAGTTTGGAACATGAATACCAAAGCCACTGAAGTCTAGTTCAGCTAGCAAAATACCTCCCCACTCCCTCCACAAAACCCAGACCCTAAACAATTCCATAACAGTAGACTGTAGTACTTCTGCATCTCACGCAATGACAGATACAGCTTTGCTACACTACACTACACTACACTATACAACACTACTGCTGTAAATCACTGCACTACCTCCATCCCATCCCATCCCCCCCCCCCCCTCCCCCCCTCACCTTCCCCACACCTCTATTCCTTCCGGAAACTTCTTCGTACACACTCACCATTTGCAATGAAGTGGTGATGACGGTATTTAGAGCGCACCATCGTAATCATTATCATCCTTACCATCCTCATATCTCTACCCATTCCCAACAAGCCCCGGCGGTGGTTGAAACAAATCGTGGACATGATTGTCAGCTTGAAGAACAAACCAAACTATTCACCATAACTGTGCTCAACTTTCAAATGCTTCAGCAGTGAAAGAAAGAAAAATGCTAACAGATCTTAACAGATACTGTGGAGCGAACCAGCATGACAGCATTTGCACTGCTGACCTTGTCACTATATAATTATAGGAAATGCATTTTTTTTTCAAATGATTAAGTCAAAATAAAGAATGTGCAAATTTCAGGTTCCATGGCCCAAAGAGGCGGTAAGGGTGGGTCAGTAACAAGTTTGTGTGTGTGTGTGTGTGTGTGTGTGTGTGTGTGACTGACTTTATATTTCCACATGCTGCAAAGCATTGTCTACCTCATCTACCGAAGTGTTTGGGGGGGTGGAGCTGTTTTTGTTGGTTTTTGCGCAAAATTGTTCAGTACATGTAAATACAAAACAATACAGTCTGCCAGAAACCTCAAACAGGGAAACTTTTTATCCTGGCCTAAGGCAAACTGAGTACACAACACAATTCACAGATTCATGAGCTGAATAATGCCACAAGACGATGCACTCTGACTTGCCGAGTAAAAGAAATGACCCAATGAGACAAAACTGTACGTCCTTGACATCATCATCAGAGACCAATGGTGTAGGAACGTCCCTTGGGGTTGTGTATGGGTAACGTCTGTGGTCGTACCATGGTCCACTCGTACCAAACATTCTTCTCCGTCACACAACGCCAAATCTCTATCACCACCTTCGTGCCCCTCGTCACAAACGTTGGTGTCTGAAAGTGGAACAAAAAAAAAAAAGAATCTTCAGATGGGGTCAATCGGTGAAGCCGAAAATTACATGCAGTGTAAAAAACAGATAATCTGAACTCCATGTAGCTTCAGTGGTAGCACATCTTTGTATTTCAACAACTGCAAGCTCTTATCAACTGCTGTTTGTTTTACTGATCTTTCCCATTCTGTTCATTGTCTTTTCTACACTACCACTGTTAAGTACATGAACAGTAGAGGCAGTGGTTGATGACTGACCCTATAGTGCCGCAAGCTGAACCAAACACGCACGTTCACGTGAACTTTGAGCCAGTTAAAGAAATTGGGCAAAGTGCCTATACAATACTCAGTTATTATTAGTATTACTATTATTATGAAGCTAGTAAAGGGACACGACAGGGTCCTTGTGAAGCCCACAATTACTGGATCAGTCTCAATGATGACGCTGGAAAGACGTCTCAGAGAAGGAGAGGTACACAGACTTTTTCCCCAATCTCAGAAAATGGCATCTCTTGGAAGAGCTCAGAGACGCTATATTATACTAAACAGTACATGGAAAGGGGCGTGGGGGACTTACCATTACTGGAAAATGGGAAAAGTTTGAGTGGGGAGAGAATGGGGGGTTGGGGGACTTACCTTCAGTGGGAAAAGGATGGGGAACCAGCTGAACATGCCAGGTGAGTGGGTAGATGGAACAATACCTGAAGCACAAATGTGAGTCATTCACAGTGAGAACACCATGCCCAGCTAACAAATACACTGCTCTTGTTAAAAACAACAACAACAACAATGCACATGGAAATGAACCAGCTTCACCACTGCAATAAAATTTCGCTTTAGGTAAAATTTTTGAACAAATCGTTAGCAGCACATCCACAAAATCTTCTCATCCTTTATTTAATATAGAGTTAATTTTAATCACAGATCTAGTGACAGAACGTCATACACTAAATCCAAATCATTCCACATTCTCATGTTCTCCATTTTTCTTTCCAGGATCGTTAAATGCGCGGCAAAATAGGCAACAAACAATTTTGCTTCAAGGACATAACTTCCGGCTGCAAAGCTATGCCCTGTGCACGTGTAAAGACAGCGTGACAAAGCTATGCCCTGTGCACGTGTAAAGACAGCGTGACAAAGCTATGCCCTGTGCATGTGTAAAGACAGCGTGACAAAGCTATGCCCTGTGCACGTGTAAAGACAGCGTGACAAAGCTATGCCCTGTGCACGTGTAAAGACAGCGTGACAAAGCTATGCCCTGTGCATGTGTAAAGACAGCGTGACAAAGCTACACCCTGTGCATGTGTAAAGACAGCGTGACAAAGCTATGCCCTGTGCATGTGTAAAGACAGCGTGACAAAGCTACGCCCTGTGCATGTGTAAAGACAGCGTGACAAAGCTACACCCTGTGCATGTGTAAAGACAGCGTGACAAAGCTATGCCCTGTGCATGTGTAAAGACAGTGTGACAAAGGTGCAAACAGGCTTACTGAGAGTAACGTCTTTGTACAGCACAGTATCAAAGTAGCCAGCGAGGGCGTGTATGACACAGTCATCCTTCACAACAAACTCCAGGGACTTGTGGCGAGAGTTGTCAATCACAGCATCTGAAACCAAAATCACCGTATTAGTTCTGGCCCTGGGTTCTGAACAGCCTGTATGCAGAAGGTGCTATGGTGGTGCACTTACAAATACAACACACTGGCAGAGTTTGCCAACTCCAACATCTCCCGTCATTCTTGGGAGTTGTGTGTTGAGTCCAAAATGCCCTTGGGGAGCCGGGGTGGCCGAATGGTAGAGCATTGGACTTCTGATGCTCGGGTCGTGAGTTCGTATCCCGGCTGGGGCCAAATATTTGTGCTGGCTTTTTCATTGTTGCCCCGGGCCAAATATTTGTGCTGGCCTTTTCATCGTTGCCCAGGCCAAATATTTGTGCTGGCTTTTTCATCGTTGCCCCAGGCCATATATTTGTGCTGGCTTTTTCATTGTTGCCCTGGGCCAAATATTTGTGCTGGCTTTTTCATCATTGCCCCGTCTTTGATATCACCCATGTGTGGTGGAAAAGGACGTTAAACCCCCAAACACCCACCCACCCGCCCCTCCCCTCCCCTCATGATACACATGAAAATGATTGTGCAGTTAAACAAAGCTTCAACACGTGTTGAGAAACAAGAAGACAGAAACTGACATGCACTTCTCACCTCTTTTTGGATGATGGAAAGTAAAGACTTTCTGCGGCTCATCAAGAATCTGGCAGTTGTGCAGACGAACCACGTAAGGCATCTCAAAGGAACTCTGTAGAAAAAAATATAGCAGTGTTGAAAGCCTGGTACTGAGGTCAGGTGGAGCTTGTGAGATGTGATATCGGTTTTTCATGGCTACCACACTGCTCACTGGGGGTTTCTCTTCACGTTGTCCTGTTTTTCTCCCCCAGCATAATTGATAACTAGGATAGGTATTGGGTGGCGCTGCACCTCGGTGACACACTTCCCCCGAGGGATAATAAAAGTCAGAAATAAAAAAGTATAGTTCAGATACATACACAAGGTATATATAATTATATATACAAGAATTCAATTAAACACAAACAAAGCAGCATCAGCAAAAGCATTTCTCGTCTTTTTCTCGTGAAGGAACAACCTTGTCTAAAGTGAAGTACAGTTAAGTTTGAGTATTTGCCCTTTAGCATGGTGTGAAATTGAATTCAAAGATTCAAAGATTTTATTTCCTTTGACCCCTACTGGGGCATGGAGGAACAATATAAACACACAAGAATGCAAATGACAAGGTAATGTAAGGTAAAAAGTAGGTGTTAGCAACAACAATCACTGCGAGGACAATAAACAAGAGTGCTGATCAATATTGTTATCACAAACTACATGAAATAAAGCTATCAAAACACTTACAGCAATAACAGAGACAAAGAAAAGTGTTAAGCAATGGGAACTTTGTTCTACACAACTTTGCATTCTTTCAGAAATTTAGCAAAACTAAATGTGACCTTCCTGCCAGGTAAGGATAGGAGATTACAGACACTAAACATTGATTTAACTCTGCGGAATTTGTAAGGTATGTGTCTTTCACGGGATTCTGTGTGTGCAGGACATTCAATAATTAAATGATACTCGTCTCCTACGACACCCATGCTACAATCAGTGCAAAGTCGCTTATCTCTTTGTATGCCCCTTTTTCGTCCTTGCTCTATTGGGAGTTTGTGATTACTGCAGCGAAATTTCATCATTGCAAAGACATATGAATCTGGGAGCCGAGAAATGTACTGCTCTTGACGAAATTCTAATTTGAAATTCCTGTATAAAAGAGATTTGCTGCTGTTTTCCAGGTCTAACCGCCTGGAACATGGTACAGTGTATGTCAAATCCACAAAAGGCTACAGTAAGGAATCCACTTTCTGGGAATCAAACAGAACAAGCATAACATCGTCACTACTTACATCAGGACCCTTGTCTTTGTCTTTATTAACCCTGAATTCACTGTACAGCTTGGCTGACTGAAGTGGGGCCATGTAGGACGTGTACTCTGAGGGTATGCTGATCCCATCATCTGAAAAACAATTGTTTCTCTCAGTTGGCCATTAATTCCTGTACTGACTTTCCGCATGTTCTTTTGCTACATTTCCTCAAAGAAAAAAACAAAACACACAAACGGCAGCAACAACATCAAAACAGCTGCTATGTGTTACATCCACATAAACAACTACAATATCCACAAAAATAGCATCAAACTCCATGTGATGCATAATAAAAAACAAAAAACAAAAAACAACCCAGTACTAATCACAAAACTGTTGACGAGCTGTCACAATGGTCATACCTTTCAAAAAGCGCTGGGCCCCATCCAGACATTCCGGTGACAGTTCGTTGTCACCAAACGAACCCAGCAGTTCACTGATGAGAATGTCAGCTTTCTGCGGAGCGTCCCACACGCGCATATCACATGACACCACTTCCACCATGCTGCCCCACATCTCATCCCGCATGTTCTCCAGCCTGTAAGGAAGAAATGCTGTACATCATGTTCAGGCAGAGGATTTTAACTCTTTCTATGCTGAGAGATTTTCCAAGTAGTATAGTAACAGACTACAGTGGCGGCTTGCCTATGACTGGTAGAAACCTGTTTTCCTCGGCTCAGATGAAGTTGGAAATGTTCAGCCCACCAAATTTGAAAAATAAATGCAATTCTAAATTCCGAAATTTAAATAGCCGAGGTGACCCTTCGCACCACGTGATTGTAATGTGTTTATGTCCAGCGTGTGAGAGAATGCGTGTGATTCACATGAGCGTGCGTGTTGGGTTCAGTTCGTGGCGCTTTGAGCCCATTCAAGAAATTGGGTAAAGCGCCTATACAATGCTCATTATTATTATTATTATGAAGTTAATGGACTTACTGCTTTCTTTCCACGTTTGTCAAATTAAACTACATGGGCTTCCCTCCTCGTAGTGCCTGGCAAAAAGTTTTGCCAGATCATGCCATGTGTTTTGCGCATTATGCCGTGGGACGCGATTGGCTGAATTCCTGGGGCTCGACCCTTTTGACTGACAGGAGTGGGGGGTTGTTCACCGTGTTCATACACTATGGTGTAAAAGTCACTCACTTTAAATTTAATCCCTGGCCCTAACAGATGAGCTGACATCCAAAATTCCAAAGATCTGGCAGGGCTTTGTATCTGAACATGTGAAGGACTTACGTGACCACGGCATTAGGGTTTTTCTCCACAGCGTAGATCTTCTTCACTTTGCGTCCCGTCTGTTTTATAGCAGAGATGGCCGCTCGCACGAGAGGCCCCCTTCCTGCCCCCACCACCATCAATACTCTAGAGACAAAAAAAACCCCACAATTTATACATTTCTAAGCGCTGCTAATAGGCAGAAAGATATTATAAAGGACTGATGTGCCGTATTCAGTAAATGTTCACCTGTGTAGTAAGAGGTGTCCTGTCATTACAACAGGCACACTTACCCCGCAATTAACATTACTGGGAAACAAAACTTGACAATCAGGAACGCAGCACACACTTTCAGGAACACACCAAGAATTTATCAACCAAGCTTCAGACACAAAAGTTAATCACTGTGTTGGCTCACCTGCTTAAAATTACACCCTGTACAAATGTATCTCAAATAGGTTAGTCACATGACTTGGTTTGGGATAAATGAGATTAAAAGCAGACAGAATTTGGTGATCAACATTGTTTGTGGGAAATGGCAGACTTCCTGCTGAAGAGACTTGGTCTGGAATACATGTCCCTTTTGCGTTTTGGGACAAATACGGCTACTCCGCAACGGCAGGCATGCATGCATAAACCTTCAAATCCTGTACATATCTGATGTGGACTTACAGTTCTTTTGTGTCTTTCTCTTCCTCTGGAACTTTGTCCAGGAGTGCACGGTATATTGCCTGGAACAAAGGGGAAACCACAGACAATAATTATTCAGCAGTCTGCTGGGTTAACAGAACACTTACTTTCTTCATGGGATATATGCATTAAGGGGTGGGGGTGGGTGTTTGGGAGACAACGTCCTTTTCCACCACATACGGGTGATATCAAAGACGGGGCAACGATGAAAAAGCCAGCACACATATTTGGCCCCAACCGGGGTTTGAACTCCCGACCCGAGGATTGGAAGTCCAACGCTCTACCATTCGGCCACCCCGGCTCCCCATATGCATTAATGGATTGTTGAAACCACCAAACGGTCACTGAGACAAACATGAGTATGACACGTACCTGCTGGTATTCTGAGTATTTGACAGGATCCTTCTCGAATATCTCGTAAGTGTGGGACTCCAAGTTGTCCATCAGAGGCTGCAACATGTGTGTGAAATGTTCAACTGTTTGATCACGCCCAGCTCAAGCGTTCCTCTCCCAGTCCTTGCTATCCCTTTCCCTAGAACTTCAACACTTACTCCCAAGTCTATGTCACGTCTGTTAATTTCTGACCTCATCTGCACAGCTGCTTGAAATTGATTTTGTTGGTCCCCAAAGAAGCGGGGAAAAAAACACTGACTTACCTGAAGTGGGCACTGAAGATAATCTTCAAATCCCTTTGAAAATTCTGTCACGGGATCTTGTGGTTCCTGCGTCTGAAATTTAGGGGAAGAGAAAAACTGCACGGTCTGATTACATACATGCTGAAATCAGGCAAAAACACAGAGTCAAAGGGCAACAATTTACTTAGACTTCAGTGTAAAACAACGTACAAGAGATGATATTATATCTCCCTCCTTGATGCAAAAGACCGGACAACGCCACAAACCTGCCACAAGTGATCAAGATACTGATGGTAGCAGCGGATGCCTTTGTCTGGATGTCGGTCCGCTCCTGTCAGAACCACCTGAACGTCCAGCTGCAACAGCAGCAGTGCACATCCAATAAACACCAAGCTAAAATTAGTCATCCCTTCAACAGCAGCAGTGCATATCCAATAAACACCACACTAAAATTAATCGCCATCCCTTCAACAGCAGCAGTGCACATCAAATAAACACCACACTAAAATTAATCGCCATCCCTTCAACAGCAGCAGTGCACATCAAATAAACACCACACTAAAATTAATCGCCATCCCTTCAACAATCAAATCAGAATTTAAGTGAAAAACGAAAGACAGAAATGTTGAAGAAGAGACAGATCTATACGTTATATCCATGGTGTAAAACGCTCCATGATCCAAAAGGAGGTCAAGTGCGAAGCATTAAGTTGCAAAGTGGCAGTAACGAGTGTGCGTCTGCGTTATGTTGGGGGTGTCTGGGGGCATGCTCCCCTGGAATTTTTATAAGACACAGACTAAAATCTGTGTGCATTTTGGCATAATTTTAACTGCTTCAGAGGAGAAATCACAATTTTAACTAGCCGTGTTTGTCCCGAAACGCAAAAACTTAACTATGTGTAATTCGGTGCATTCTGACATGATTTGAAGTGCTTCAGAGAGGAGACACACTTTTTGCCAGGAAAATATTTTAGCTAAAGGCGGAAATCCGCCAAAAGATGGAAGAAGATTTTAAGCTTTGTGTATCCATAGGATAAAACAGATACAGGTACACCATACAACGTTTTTGTTTTTCCACTTTGTCCTGTCCTCACGCACCTACATTGGCTTCACTAAGGTATAGATCTACACACTCACAGTCACACCCACACAAGTATCCTGAGGCTGAACAGAATGTACAGAACAACAACTAAAACAACAAATAAGTCAATAAATAAATAAATCATAAAATACAAACACATGCAATGTCTAAATGTGTTACAGAGCAATGACAACAGAGTGAAAGATATTTTTTTAAAAAGCTACGTTACATTTCTGCAATCGTAAGGGGGAGCGGGGAAGCTGAACCAAACCCTGCAACAAGCCGCGCTAGCCAGAGTCACTATCAGAACTGTCTGACATCGGCAGATCTACACCCACCTTGAAAAACCTCTTCAAGAACGTCTGATGAGCTTTGGAGAGAACGGGGTAGCCTCTCTTGTTGGTGAGAAAGAGACGCGTGGAGACGAGGACGACTCTGACGGGCTCGGCCAACCATCGCTGTATCGCCTCCTCCCCTGGCAGGTCCGCTGTCACCTCAAGAAGCACATCGAGTTTCTTGCTCGAGTCGCACAACGACCGAAACGTATTCCACCTGAAACACAAATCACACACTCATTACAGACATTATGAGGATGTGCGTTTCAGTTAATAGGAGAATAAATCAAACACTTAAAAGCAGAGGTTGTCAGACTGTGGACTGTGGTAACTGGAGGACAAATCAAACAAAATTTAATGCCTCTCAAAAATAACAACAATAATTAAATTCATTTGAATGTGATGCCATTCCCTCTCAGTAGAAGCCCAGGGCGCCATTACAATAGCAGGTAAAAACAGAAACTGACAAGGTATTAAACACATTCAAATGAACATTTTCACACACACACACACAAAATTCCGCAACTAAAGACAGACACACAAGAGAACAACAGAGATATACTAAAATAACAGCAGCCTCACAGTACAACACAAGCAGCAGGGACAACTGGTCAGTCAGTGACAGGGGAGTGACTCAGTCGCTAGAAAAATAAATGCAAAAAAAACCAACAACAACAATGGGCCTTGAGACCCATCTTGAAATCTGGCAGGGTTCCAAGGGGAATCAAGAAGAATTTGGGGTAGGGTTTCTGAAGATAGTCGGGCTGGAAAAAGAGAATACAGGATTTTGCAGCTGTTCATATTTCAAACTAACATACTGCATATTTCATCCTTACCAACTCCAGGTGTCCTCAATCTCCTTGCCCTCCATGTCCTCATCTTCCCCCTCAAAAACACTGTCAGCCTGGTCTTTGGCACTAACAAGCGGCACATGGACCCAGAACTGCTGTAGATATAAAGCATACTAAATTCGGTGTGCCTATTCCCAGGTTAATACTAAAGCTAAGAGTTGGAACAGTTGTAATTAAGCCCATGGCAGACGCTGCTAGCCTGCAGAGCCTTTGCACACTGGCCGATCGACTTTTCTGTGGGAGCGTGCAGTGAGCGGACTGCCACGTCAGCCTGGCGCTGGACATTACACAAACAGCAATAGCAGGTGGTCAGCGGCAAGTGACTGACGTGGCAAGGAAAAAATGGGACAGTGTTCTATTCACTGGCGAGCCAACAGCATGGAACTACAGTGCTCCTGACAAGCCAATTCCATTGGCAGGGAGTGCATTTTACCGCTGGTAATGCCACATCTGATGGAGCACTTAGGAACAGGAGTGCACACATATGCTCAAATGAGTCGCATCTCGTTGAGATGTCAAGCTCTAAACGCAATACACGCATCTCTACTAGTGACTGCATGGACTTGGAATGAAATTGTCTGAACCTCTACCAATATGTGAGAGGCTGTAGGTGTTCACAGTGCGAGCGATTAAGTGGTTCAGCACTGGACACCACCAAAACAGGTCAGAACAACGTGAAAGCCTATATTAGTAATAGAATTAGGATGGCAGCATAATATGCATGAAAGTCCAACATCTCTTACAGTTACACTCACATTTGTCTGGATCAGTCTGAAGTACTGTCCTTGAAAGTATGCTATATATATATAGACATATATTTCAACCATGGGATAGCGGTAGGTTTCAGCCGCAGTGAGCCTAGTAACACTAGCGGTATTCATCAAGCAGTTACCTGGGGGCAGTAGGATGACAGAATGTGCTCATTCAAACAGCGCGCCAAGTTGATACTCTGGCTGCTCCGTAGTGGGACTATCACTGCTGGAAGACCCAGGTGAGCAGCAAAGTTCAGCTCTTGTTTTAACGCCTGCAAAAACAAACCAGCCAAAACGCATTAATTACCTAAACTACAGCAGTGTGTTCGAATCACTATCAACACTTTCACTGCAAGAAACAGGGCTTGTGATAGTCAGTGACCGCGCTAGGCATTTTCCAAACCGGTACGACGTCACAGTAAACAAACCTACTCGCGCACGAACCGGTAGGCCAGTCACGGAAACCAGTAACCAATTTTGCCACCAAAAATCCGCCGACAAATGCAGTGATAAGTTAATTGCTAACTTTAACCGTTACGGTGTTTGTCAATTAATTAAATGACAGGCGTCATACACTCACTACTACATCTCGGCACGGCTCTCTCTCTCTCTCTCTCTCTCTGAGCTCTCTCTCTCTCTCTCCGTCTCTGATTCAGAGACTTTTTTCCCTCTCTCTTTTCCTTTATTTTTGAAACCAGTCAAACAAAGTAAGAACCGGTAGGTTCTACCGGCTACTGATTTTCCAACCAGTATTTTCCTTTTCAAACCAGTATTTTACTGGTAATTACCAGTTAAATCCATCCCAAAGGGGGCGCGACTCTGTCAATGACCCATGCAGTACAGTGGCTCTGACATTTTTATATTTTCATGTGCTGTCCGAGGCTGTACTGCAGAAGAGAAATTTCTGTTTTACGTTATGTAAAATGGACAATAAAGATATTGTATTGTATTGAATAGTCCACGATTCAAAAGGAGAAAAAAGTCTATCATTATTAGTATAACAACATTCCTCACCATCTCTGAATTCTTGCGGATGTGGTAGTGTGGTGAGTCCACCTGTATCCATGGCGACAGCTTGCCTACCACCAGGTTATTCCAGTCTGCAGGAAATGAACAATTAATTATGAGGTGAGACAACAGGTGATACTGTTGCAGGGAGCTAGTGAGATCAAATTATTACAGTTCAAAATGGCAGCAGTTGCACAGATTGAACTTACACTAGTGGTAGTACACAATATTGTACTAAAAGTAAAACTGCCAACTGCAAAGGGTGCCAGTGGCCTGAGGGGTGTGTGTGTGTGTGTGTGTGTGTGTGTGTGTGTGTGTGTGTGTGCGCGCGCGCGCTCAGGGGGCGAGATTGTCAGTGGTAAAAATATACAGAAATGTGTACAGTTCTCAGGCCTGCCTAGTTGCAGCATGGCTGCCACTTAGTGCCAGTGCCAAAGTGCAGGATACTTGAAAATAGCCACACTCATCCTGACAGTTTAAGCTCATGAATGTCAACAACATCTGAACTGTCAAATCTGACAATACGTGACACTTACCTGAACTTGGCAAACACAGATCCGATCGTGTGAGCGGGCCTGGGCGGTTTTTGGCCGGCCCTTCAACAAACTCTCGCTTCAGTCTGGGATTCACCACTGGCATGCATGCAAAGTCAAACCTGAAAATGTGAAACAAATGACGGGTTATGTTAAACGAGCTTTCTTCCGCGCGTTTTTAAGAACGAAGAAAACAACACCGGAAACTTCACAACCAAAACATTCTGTAAATCTGGTTGAAGGTTCCACATTTAGTTGGTAGATAGGGTACTCTAAAATACAGTAGAAACTTGACTAAGCGACCACTTGACTGAGCGACCGTTTTTCGTTCACGACCGTTTTAGCCCGGCACGGACGGTTTTTCTTCTTTATTGCATCTCCAAAGACCGACCAACTGCAGTACACGACTTAAGACCGCTATTCTGCTGGCAAAACGACCCCCCGCCTCTCTTGCTGGCGACCACCCCATGGCTTGTCTGCGCGGATTCACACCTTGCCGACAGCACCGCCGACCGCGCCACGGCACAATCCCTGACAATACCCCGCGGGCCGCCAAATCGTGGTCCAGGCGTGACCAGTCACAGGCCAATTATCACATCGTTACAGCTTAGCGCCACCTAAACACAACTGCAGTTAAGCGGTGGTGAGCACCTCATCCTGTTTAAGTGTCAGTTCCGTTGTTCCTAACACCTGTCAAATCACTGATCATTGTTTTCTCCAATCAACCCTATCACGGCGCGTGTCAGTGCGTGTCTTAGTGTGTGTGTGTCAAGTAAGGCGGATATTTGATAGCCATGACGTGGGTTGTTAATCCTTGCTTTTGTGTTTGACAATAAAGAAAACGGAAACTGTTTCTTTCTGTGTGTGCCGGCGTGCGATGTGTGTGTGTGTGAGAGAGAGAGAGCCCAGGGGGTGTGCCGCTGCGGCGGACTAAACTCAGCAAGGACGTCAGAGCTCAGCGTACGTCGTGTGTGTGTGTGTGTGTGTGTGTGTGTGCCACGGGGTTGTGTGAGAGAGAGAGAGGATTGACGGTGTTTTGTCAGACTGAGTCAACGTACGTCGTCGTCGCGCGCAGCGCCCCGTGTGTGTACGTCGTGTGTGTGGTGTGTGTGCACTGGCACCGTTGGCACGGCGCCCGCTTTTTTATGTTTTTCTGTCGTGTTGAGGACTGAATAAAGAGAAGCAATGAGAATCGTGTTGTCAACTCAGTTCATGCAAGCTGTGCCCGTGTGTGTGTGTGTGTGTGTGTGTGTGTGTGTGTGTACTTGTTTCCCGCCGTAAAATTTAAACGCGTCACACAAGTTCACGACACCGCATGCGCGACCAATGTGAAAACGGAAAAGGTTAAAAACATGGTGGCACAAGTGACTCTGTTTACGTTTTCCGTCGCTGAAATTTAGGTAAAGCCGCACAATCTTGATTATTGGAAGACTCCACAGAAACACCAAACTCTGCTTCTGAGTCAAATCCACGCATGCACACTGTACTTATTATGCAATGATCCCAACGGTTGATATGCACGGCTCCCGGCCGGGCAGGGCCGGGTCCCGGACGCCATTTTGACTGACTGCCGTATGGGGCGACCAGTTGTTGTTCACGACCGTTTTTGCTCGGTCCCCGTGAAAGGTCGCTCAAAAAAGTTTCTACTGTACCTTACCCCAGGTACAGGGCTTTCCTCTCAAGGTTATGTAACTTGACAGCCTTTGAAATAACCATATAAGAGTAAATATAGCACACGGTAAGTCATTCTTTGCACCGTAACACGCACAGCTCAGAGCTGTAACAAAACAATGAGAGACGGATCTCCCTGATTCACTCAGTGAACAAGGCTAAAACACATGCACACCAGAGCACACGCAAAATTTGGTGTGGGACGTAAATTAACCACTAACCCCGATTTGCATGCTGATTCGAGTGAGGAGTTGATGTCTGGCACACAGTGAAGGTCTCTGCCACAGGACATACGCGACGGCATCGTGATCGT
This sequence comes from Batillaria attramentaria, assembly GCA_018292915.2. NCBI lineage: Eukaryota > Metazoa > Mollusca > Gastropoda > Batillariidae > Batillaria > Batillaria attramentaria. The sequence continues at coordinate 872,298 of JACVVK020000053.1, forward strand.
TGATCTTTAGGTTGCGCGTTTCAGACCTGCATGCCTTGGTCGGAAAGACACATTGAAATCTACAAAACTGTCAACGAATGCCGCGAAAGTGAGGTAAATCTTTCAGACAAAACCTAACATTGTGTGATAAATATCAACGTGAAAAATCACTCATATAAAATTACAATGGCTGGAAATAACTTTTTGATTTGAATAGTTTTAGATATTTCTCCGTATGTTTTTCGGTTGTCTTTTTTAATGTACTCAAGGGAGGTCACTCTACTTTTTGCAAAACCAAGCACATGGCAGCACGGCCCCGTCAACTGGCGTGCAAATGTCAACAGTTTGGCCAATGAAAGAAGGTATGTGGAACAGTTTGGTCATAACTGTGGTGTGCCGGTACTTCAGACAGTTATACTTTAACACACTTGTTCCTGTCTGTGCGCAGGTTTCCTGATGAAGTTCTGTGTGTGTGTGTAGAACTCTCACTGTTTGTGGGCGAGGGAGTGAGGGTTGGTGTGTTTTCAATTTCAGGCTCTCGCTGTATACTGGAGGAGCGGGGGTTGGGGGGGGGGGGGACAGAGGATGTGGCGGTAGACTCCAGGTAATCAGTTCTGTTAAAACTTGTTTCAGTGGAAATGAATAAGCCAGCAGACGCGAGTCGCAGCGGCAGTGCTTCTGAAGATGAGTCCGAGTCTGCTTCAGAAGAATCAGTGTATTCTGGCCTGGAGGATGAGCCAGACACTTCATCGGATGAAAAAGAAGAAAATGTATGTTACTTAATCCAAAAAAAAGTACGATATCACCTAGAAATAAATATGGTGTGTAGGTCACTAACATCGCCTTTGCAATGTACTTTTTCTTGTTTACTCAGGAGGTACTTTTCTTACTGATGTAAAATGCTCTTCCAGCTGTCCATCTGAGACAGACAAGGGCCAGAGAAAGTGAATGCACAGCACAATAGATGACCAGTGGATATGCTGCTATTTTCTTTTTTAAAATGTGGCACAAGTAAGGGTCACTGATATGCTACAGTGTTAGGCTGGAAGGGACTGTCGATGAATGTTACGCTTCAGAGACAGATTATAAAATTAATGAAATGCTGTTTTACCTTTTGCTGTATGTGACAAATAACTTTTCTTGGACTGTTCTTGGTGCTGGTATTACTATACAGCGCTATATTTCTTTAACACACACACACATGCACGCTTATATGGAATACTAATTAAATTCAATTGATATTTGGGAATTGTTTTGGTTCCCCTAGGGAGATGATGTGACCAGTGATGAGGAAAAGTGATGATGATGATGAAGATGATAGTGATGATGACAGCACTGATGATGATAATGAGGATGCAAATGGCAACCTCAGTAAGGAAGGACACGGGATGAAAATAATGCAGGTATGTGAAAGTTTTGTGGGTGTCGTTAATTCAAAAATTAATTTTTGTACGAGCAGATGAATATCACACGAAACACTTCTTGTTTGAAATATCCTTTTCTGTGTTTGCTTCTTTTTTCTTCTTTTTTTAATGGGATGGAGAGACAGTGTTTTTTCTAGAATAATCTTTTTAGTGTTTCCTATCAGTGCCAGACAGATTTTATGGACTGACATAACTTTTACTTGTGAAAATGAACTTGTATTGCTTATACAGGTATGCAGAAATGTTCTTGATATATATTGTATGTATTGTAAACTTGAGAATGGATGCTTGTTCCTGTATTTCACACAGTGCTTTCTCTTACATGGTGTGCTTGTGCACAAAGTTACACATTTCCACCGCTGATGATGAATAATTGTTTTCTCTCTGTTTCAGAACCAGGGTGATGATGGTGACCAACTTCCAGATGAGTATGTGGAAGATTCTTCTGATGAGGAGGTGAGAGCATAATTTCACAGTGCATTTTTCTTTATTGTTTGTTCTCACGGGGTTGCAGCTTAGTGTAAAGGTGTTTCACTATTACATTGACTGTGCAGGTTGATTCCCCTTATTGTAAGGATCTTTCAGTTCCAACACCATACTGATTCAGTGTTAACCAAATACCAGTATTACCTTTAATTTAAAACAATAATTAAATGCAAGTTTTCTCACAATTTAGTTGCTGCATGGTTTACATTGGACATGTTGAATTTCTCAAAGGATTTTTTTAGTTTTCACCTTTTCTTTTTTTTAAAAGAGAAGAAAAAAATAGCTTTTGTACATGTGCCTTTTATTATGTACATTGAAAAAAAAACACACACACACTTTATTTATGAAGCTATTGAATTGTTTTCAGGACATCAGAAACACAGTTGGCAATGTGCCAATGGAGTGGTACCGTGACTATGGTCACCTTGGATACGATGTCACTGGCAGCAAGGTCATGAAGCCCAAGCACGGAGATGAGCTGGATGAGTTTCTGGACAAAATGGAGAACCCCAACTACTGGTGAGCTAAAACCCCAACAGCGCTCTAGAACAGGAACAACATTTTTTTCTGCTTTTTGGTTGTGTGTTTTGTTTTTAAACAGTGCTCTGAAAACTATTCCCCGAGTCCACATGAGTTTCATCCTCCCCCCCCCCCCCCCTTCCCGACACACACATATCACCCCACTGTGCCTGTACATTATATAAACTTATAGTATTTGTTGATGATGGCAATATAGGCGCACCGTAACAGACAAGATGACAGGCCAGAAAATGGTGCTTGATGATGGGGACTTGGAAATGATCAAGAGGATCCAGAAAGGGGCTCATCCCTCAACGTCAGAAAACATGTACGAGGTGGGTGTCAACTGTTTTTCCCACAGTTAGGTGTGTATCGGATGTTGGTATGTATGTAGGTGTCGGTGCTTGTATGTATGTCTGACTATATGTATGTAGTGTATGTATCTATGTATGTACGCTTTTATTCGTATTTATTTAGTTAATTATTGATCTATTATTCATGTGTTTATTTATCACCTTTTGTATAAATTTGTAAAGCGCCTAGAGCCCCGGCTCCGGAGATTAGGTGCTATAGAAATCATCATTATTATTATTATTATTAATTACGAACACACACAGTCCACACACACACACGCACACACACATACACAATTTGGTGCTTTTGGGCCTGGTGCTTTTTGGAATAGCCTCAACATACTTTTGCAGGTTTGTAATGTATGGGACGTGCTTGGTAAATCTGTGTATTTGTGTTAGTACTGTGCCTTTGTGAGTGCAGTGTACACACGCACAAATTATGCTATAGGTGGCTATAATGAATGTTCCCCTACGGTCAGAAAAAAAAATTTGACTTGGACTTGACTTGGCTGTTAGTATATAGTAGTATATATAGTAGTATCAGGGATCGATTTTCTCGCGCACCGTGCGACTGTGTCTCATATTTTGATAAAATGTTGCATAGAAATTTCGCAAAATGCGTCATATGTCGCACGAACATGACATCACAAGCGCACTTGACAACGCGAAGCAGAGATGCGCTGTCCGTGTCAGTCACAGAGTCTGTTACACTAATCTAATATTAGTGATGAGGCTTACTTATCCCGCTCGCCGCGCGCGCTGCCAGGAACTCTCGCTCGAAAGAGTTGCAAAAAATATTGGCGCGGGCGCGTTATCAGTTTTCTCAGTTCTGCGATCGAGAGGTCCTTTTCCGTTCAGAACCTGAACGTCACTGCACTTAGGAACAGGCTCTCGGCACAGACATGTGACAGAGTGATGCGGGTGAACTTGATTGTCTCATAGAAAATGAAAATGTCTCATAAAAATGACTGGTCAAGGAGACAATGTCTCATTGGCATATTTGAGTAAATCCATCCCTGTAGTATATAGTAGTATATATATAGTAGTATATATATATTACATATTTATGTATATGTATGTCTGTTTTCAGCCATGGGTCGATTTCTTCAGCAGCGAGACGATGATTCATCCTGTCACGAATAGACCGGCTGACAAACGCAGCTTTGTTCCGTCAAAGTGGGAGAGGTTGAAGGTAAGTTCCTGAAAACGATGGGGGCGTGGATTACATGTAATCAACAGGCGGAGGCTCTGGACAGGCCTCAGGCCTTTTGCCTCCACCTGAATTGTTTGTGTGTAAAAAGAAAATCAGGGAAGTTAAATTACGTTTAAAAAAAAAAAAACATGTAGAGAGCTTTTTCCAATGGTCTTGACTATTTTGACCTTTGATTTGTGCCCTTTCGCTAGTTTCAGTAACTAAGTTTAGTTCTGCGGTCAGAAGAGCGTCTTTTACATGTTGAATTGTGACTGTACAGGTTGGTCAGATGGTTCACGCCATCAAGATGGGATACATGTTGAATTGTGACTGTACAGGTTGGTCAGATGGTTCATGCCATCAAGATGGGATACATGTTGAATTGTGACTGTACAGGTTGGTCAGATGGTTCACGCCATCAAGATGGGATACATGTTGAATTGTGACTGTACAGGTTGGTCAGATGGTTCACGCCATCAAGATGGGATACATGTTGAATTGTGACTGTACAGGTTGGTCAGATGGTTCACGCCATCAAGATGGGATACATGTTGAATTGTGACTGTACAGGTTGGTCAGATGGTTCATGCCATCAAGATGGGATACATGTTGAATTGTGACTGTACAGGTTGGTCAGATGGTTCATGCCATCAAGATGGGATACATGTTGAATTGTGACTGTACAGGTTGGTCAGATGGTTCACGCCATCAAGATGGGATACATGTTGAATTGTGACTGTACAGGTTGGTCAGATGGTTCACGCCATCAAGATGGGATACATGTTGAATTGTGACTGTACAGGTTGGTCAGATGGTTCACGCCATCAAGATGGGATTGTGACTGTACAGGTTGGTCAGATGGTTCACGCCATCAAGATGGGATTGTGACTGTACAGGTTGGTCAGATGGTTCACGCCATCAAGATGGGATACATGTTGAATTGTGACTGTACAGGTTGGTCAGATGGTTCACGCCATCAAGATGGGATACATGTTGAATTGTGACTGTACAGGTTGGTCAGATGGTTCACGCCATCAAGATGGGATACATGTTGAATTGTGACTGTACAGGTTGGTCAGATGGTTCACGCCATCAAGATGGGATACATGTTGAATTGTGACTGTACAGGTTGGTCAGATGGTTCACGCCATCAAGATGGGATACATGTTGAATTGTGACTGTACAGGTTGGTCAGATGGTTCACGCCATCAAGATGGGATACATGTTGAATTGTGACTGTACAGGTTGGTCAGATGGTTCACGCCATCAAGATGGGATACATGTTGAATTGTGACTGTACAGGTTGGTCAGATGGTTCACGCCATCAAGATGGGATACATGTTGAATTGTGACTGTACAGGTTGGTCAGATGGTTCACGCCATCAAGATGGGATACATGTTGAATTGTGACTGTACAGGTTGGTCAGATGGTTCACGCCATCAAGATGGGATACATGTTGAATTGTGACTGTACAGGTTGGTCAGATGGTTCACGCCATCAAGATGGGATACATGTTGAATTGTGACTGTACAGGTTGGTCAGATGGTTCACGCCATCAAGATGGGATACATGTTGAATTGTGACTGTACAGGTTGGTCAGATGGTTCACGCCATCAAGATGGGATACATGTTGAATTGTGACTGTACAGGTTGGTCAGATGGTTCACGCCATCAAGATGGGATACATGTTGAATTGTGACTGTACAGGTTGGTCAGATGGTTCACGCCATCAAGATGGGATACATGTTGAATTGTGACTGTACAGGTTGGTCAGATGGTTCACGCCATCAAGATGGGATACATGTTGAATTGTGACTGTACAGGTTGGTCAGATGGTTCACGCCATCAAGATGGGATACATGTTGAATTGTGACTGTACAGGTTGGTCAGATGGTTCACGCCATCAAGATGGGATACATGTTGAATTGTGACTGTACAGGTTGGTCAGATGGTTCACGCCATCAAGATGGGATACATGTTGAATTGTGACTGTACAGGTTGGTCAGATGGTTCACGCCATCAAGATGGGATACATGTTGAATTGTGACTGTACAGGTTGGTCAGATGGTTCACGCCATCAAGATGGGATACATGTTGAATTGTGACTGTACAGGTTGGTCAGATGGTTCACGCCATCAAGATGGGATACATGTTGAATTGTGACTGTACAGGTTGGTCAGATGGTTCACGCCATCAAGATGGGATACATGTTGAATTGTGACTGTACAGGTTGGTCAGATGGTTCACGCCATCAAGATGGGATACATGTTGAATTGTGACTGTACAGGTTGGTCAGATGGTTCACGCCATCAAGATGGGATACATGTTGAATTGTGACTGTAAGGTTGGTCAGATGGTTTCACGCCTCAAGATGGGGATACATGTTGAATTGTGACTGTACAGGTTGGTCAGATGGTTTCACGCCATCAAGATGGGGATACATGTTGAATTGTGACTGTACAGGTTGGTCAGATGGTTCACGCCATCAAGATGGGATACATGTTGAATTGTGACTGTACAGGTTGGTCAGATGGTTCACGCCATCAAGAGGGATGATACATGTTGAATTGTGACTGTACAGGTTGGTCAGATGGTTCACGCCATCAAGATGGGATACATGTTGAATTGTGACTGTACAGGTTGGTCAGATGGTTCATGCCATCAAGATGGGATACATGTTGAATTGTGACTGTACAGGTTGGTCAGATGGTTCACGCCATCCAAAGATGGGATACATGTTGAATTGTGACTGTACAGGTTGGGTCAGATGGTTCACGCCATCAAGATGGGATACATGTTGAATTGTGACTTGTACAGGTTGGTCAGATGGTTCACAGCCATCAAGATGGGATACATGTTGAATTGTGACTGTACAGGTTGGTCAGATGGTTCACGCCATCAAGATGGGATACATGTTTGAATTGTGACTGTTACAGGTTGGTCAGATGGTTCACGCCATCAAGATGGGATACATGTTTGAATTGGGTGACTGTACAGGTTGGTCCGATTGGTTCACGCCTCAAGATGGGATACATGTTGAATTGTGACTGTACAGGTTGGTCAGATGGTTCATGCCATCAAGATGGGATGGATGAAGCGGCGGGAGGAGAAGAAGTCGAAGGAAGAAGAGGAGGACCCTTTCTATATGTTGTGGAAAGACGACGAGGAGCCAGACATCACCAAGCGCTATCGCCAGCACATCCCCGCTCCAAAACTCCCCTTGCCTGGCCATGCTGAGTCATACAACCCTCCGCCAGAATATCTCTTGACCAAGGAAGAGGTAGCAGCATTGTTGTGTTTTTTCCTCTCTTTTGAAGTCTCATCCTCTGATAAATCGAGGTTCACGGATCATCATGATTTCTTTTTATAGTGTCTGACATTGTAATACTACTTAGACATCTGCACAGTGACAGCATCTCACAGGTTGGTATTATTACTATTAAGCCAGCAGATGACTCAGTGAGAAGCAAAGCCAGATGTGTGTCATAGTGTTGCAGTCAGTCATTGGCTGTCAGAATTTGGGGTTGTGTCATTTCAAGTTCGCATGACCAGTAGATGTTTCCATTCTAACTGTGCACACACTTCTGTGGAGCGGAGAAATCTTGAAATGGGTATCCCGGTATATTTAATGTGGGTATCTTGTTACAGAATAATAATTGCAACATTCACAGTTTCACTGATTTGATTGAACCCGTTGCTGTTTTTCATGGCAGGAGGAGAAGTGGAAGGAGCAGGAGCCGGAAGAGAGACGCCAGAATTTCATCCCGCAAAAATTCTCAGCACTTCGCAAAGTTCCAGCGTATGACCGCTTTGTCAACGAACGGTTTGAGAGATGCCTGGACTTATACCTCTGTCCACGACAAAGAAAGATGAGGGTGGGTGACCACTCTTCTGACTGCTCTATAAGATAGAAAACCCATTGCTTCTGGGGTAATCCACACACGTGAAACAATATAAGTACTCACCATGCAAGTAACAACCACAAAAAGTAATAAAATAGAAAATGGTTGGCGCTATACACATCGTCCATTCTCCTGAAGCAGAAGCTCAGCTTTCCCTTACTGTGGCGGTGGGACAGAAAGATGTACATATCAGTAGTGGGTCAGTGTTGAGCTCTTCTTTGTGAGTTAATGCCCAAAGGCCTTGTGCCGTGAGCAGAAATGATTTTCGATATGTCAAGATTTTCATGTGGCTTTATATGCAAGGAAACACAATTACTAGAATTAGTTCCAACATTGAAGCAAAAGGTTTTTCCTACACAGTAGTTGGAGAGCAGTAAGCACTTCTCTTTCTTTCATCATGATTGTAATGGTGAATGGTGGTGTTTCAGATGAATGTCAACCCGGAGGATTTGATCCCCAAGCTGCCTAAGCCAAAAGACTTGCAGCCTTTCCCAACAACAGAAGCTGTGGTAAGTAAACCTTTCTTTTCTGCCTTCCATCGTTCTTCTCCCTTCATTTTGGCTGCGCCTTTGATGAATGATGCATCAACCACTCTAATACGCGTGACAGTAGGGTTTGTTCTAGTGGTCATTCTAACTAGCAGGTACATGTAGTTCCTATCAAGACAACTTTAATTTTTGAACCCCACCATTAGACAGGGACAATTTGCCAGTCGGGCCGTGGTTTGAGGCGTGATAGGCACTAGTAACTGACCAGCACCTGCCCCAATGTCCCTGTGTAAAATTATGGTGTGAGTTGCAAATCATCCCTGCCTATCAACAGGCTTTCAAAAAAGTCAGGCTCCCCTTTTTCACCTCACTTGTGTAACAAAGGGAGTATGTATTGACCCTCTGTCACCAGTGTGTATGTATGTCTGTGTGTCCCCCCCAAACTTTAACATTGCCATGTTCTCAGAATCTGTGCAAAGCAGAGGCACCAAATTATTTGAATTTTCAAAGTGCAGATGCCTGTCTGAAGAATCCAGTGACTAACAAAGTTCTCGTTTCCAAAGCTCCACTTTGTGTGCTGATTGATGGCTTTAACTGTTAATTATCTTCTTCCCCCCCCCCCCCCCCCCTGTGTAAAAGATTTGAAAGTTACCTCCATTACCTGAATGTCCACCGCAGGCTGCTACTTTTGCCACTTAATGTATTTTGAAGGCATTTAAGAAAGTGTCCAACTTCATGCAGGCTGTGAACACCACAGTTTGAGTTCCTTTGGGTTTGAGGCTTGTGGAAATTTAATTAACTTTGTCATATTGTACTTTGGACAGGTGTACAAAGGTCACACAGACATGGTCAGGTGTGTTTGTCCAGATCCAAGTGGTCAATGGCTGGCGACTGGTAAGTAAAACACAAAATTAGACTTTGTCAACTATTGGGATGGAACCAGAGCATATTTTATTCTGAGAGTTTGTGTTACTGTACTTGCAAATTTGTGTCTGCGCACAAATACACAGCAACACTACACTCTTCTTCTGATGACGCTGACGCTGCTTGTTTGCTTATTGTTGGACAGAAACTGCAGTTACATACATGTACATGCTGAGATTCAAATTTGCTGTAGCATGTACTAAAACATTGATGGGTGAATATGAATCAGAACTGTTTCTATTTATAGACCTGCATCATGTGTTTGTGCATTGCAGGTTCTGACGACAACACTGTGAGGTTCTGGGAGGTGTCCACAGGTCGCTGTATGAAGACAGTACCTGTAGGGGGGAAGGTGAACAGTCTGGAATGGAACCCCAACCCAGCAATCTCGCTTCTGGCTGTTGCTGTGTGAGTGTGTGTGTGTGTGTGTGTGTTTGCGTGTGCATGTGGATGGGAGACATGATTTCAGTGATGTCTCGGTGAGCAAAGTTGCTTGCTTCTGACGATCACAACACACACCAAAGTTTGTGTTTTCAGGTTGTGTTTTCTGCCATGGTGCGACCAGAACTCAGGTTGCATGGACTTTCCATGACTATACCTTTTCTTGTTCTTACTGCAGTTTGAATACACCGTTCTTCAGTTTTCATTCTGTCTTTCTGTGGCTTTGTTGGCAGCAATACAACAGTGTTAATAGTGAACCCAGGACTTGTGGACAAACTGCTCGTCTCCAACACAGACACTTTGGTCATGTCATTTGAAGATTCTCAGGATGCACCAGCTGGTGAGTATTGTATGGGTTTATATGTTGTTTGGCACAGACTTGTTTAGGGTTGAGTTTTGTCATAGTAAGGTTCCTTAGTAAGACGTCAGAGGTCTTCAGTTGAGTTAGTGTGTCTGTGTGCATGTGTGTGAGAGAGAGTGTATGAGTTAGTATGTTGTTCTTTGTGTGTGTGTGTGTGTGTGTGTGTGTGTGTGTGTTGAGAAGGTCCTTCATGATTTAGGCCAAAGACATGGAAGTTGGTACCTGATTCTGCCATTTTGTTGCCAGAGAAAAAAGTGCCTGTGGATTGGATTGCGTCTGATCTGAATCTGGAAGATTACAAGACAGGCCTGCGACTGAAGGTGGAACATCCAAAGGTAAATGTCAGGGTATTTACTGTGGTATATTTCTGAAGAGCTGGTATCAGTCATGGAATGGGGGGGGGGTGAAAAAGCTTGATTTTTTGCAAATGAAGGTCATGCCAAATTTAAAAGTAGACTCTAGCATCACAGTGTGTTTTTGTAGTTTATTATAATGCCCTTCAAGATCGACTTTCAGGCACAGCAACTAAAATGTTAACTTTATTCGCGGGAGCCAGTGAATGAAGCAAAACTGCCAGCTCCTTTCCTTCAGACAAGTTTGTAGGTGGAGCCTTGCAACACCAGTGTGTTTGTGTAGTTTATTATGGTGCGCTCCAAGACGGATTTCTAGACACAGTAACACTGGAATGTTCATTTTATTTGCAGGAGATATCCCAAGTCACCTGGCATGCAAAGGGAGATTACTTTGCCACCGTGATGCCGAAAGGAGAGAGCATGTCTGTTCTCATTCACCAGTTGTCAAGGAGACGCTCACAGGTAAAATTCACATGCACAGTGTTGATTGGCCTAAATGTGAGAACATAAGATCGTACTTTCTCTAAGCCTGCCAGTGGGTACAGATGTTTTTTTTCAGTCAAACTGTAATTTGATATGTGGTTGGTACTAGTAGCCAACCGGTTACAACGGTGTCACAGGTGAACGGTGCCTTCCCACCGGCAAGTGTTCAGCAGTAAATCAGAAACAGAAAATAAGATGGACTACACGTGTCATAAAATGCTTTCTAATTTTACCCGTCTGATGGACGTACTTTTTCTTTTTCTTTGCAGAATCCATTCTCCAAATCGAAGGGTCTCGTGCAGCGCGTCTTGTTTCACCCTGTTCGTCCATTCCTTTTTGTTGCGGTAAGTGCCGTATACAGTAGGCCTCATACCATGTTCATAATCCGGTCAAAAGTGAACACAACTTCATCTTGTACATTCCATTTAGATCAAATCTTTCAAGTATCTCCTAAGTTTACCCATCCTGATGAAAAGATAGTCATCCAGTAATATTACAGTAGTGAAAATGCACTAAGTCATGTGGCAGTGACATTTTTTTGGTTTTGTTTTTTGTTGTTTTTGACACAAGTATACAACAAAACAAGTCCATGTAATTAATAATTATAGTGCAGTATTGACAGATGCTGACAAACTTTATAGATTTAGTCCATTTGTATATGCACCATTAATAATTTGTGTTTGTAATGCGGGTGTGTGTGTGTTCTCCAGACCCAGAGGTTTGTGCGAGTGTATAACCTGTTGAAACAGCAGCTGACCAAGAAGTTACAGACCAACTGCAAGTGGGTGTCCAGTATGGACGTGCACCCTGGAGGTCAGTTTCCAAATTATATGTTAGTGGGGTAGAAAATGGTAGCTGGAGCTGTCACAATCAGGCTTTATTTTCGTGGTACTTTGTGAGAACACATTTATTGCAATAGGCTCAGCCTATGGAGCAAGTTAGACTGTTGTATGTGGTGGTAGATCAGGATGCCACGTCTACTTCAGTACATGTATTGTGTAACTGAACCCACCCTCTACTGATGTATGTGCAGGTGACAATGTAATTATTGGGAGTTACGACTGCCGGCTGAGTTGGTTTGATTTGGATCTGTCAACAAAACCCTACCAGACGCTCAGGTAAGTGTGTGTATGTGATTCCACACATGCTTTTCACTATGCTTTTGGTGCATGACTAATATATCCCATGGATGTTTATCATTAGTCATTGCCCCGTCCGGTTACCGGCTACCTTTTAGCACGAATCAATTGCCCGAAAGGGACAAATAAAGTATGTTGAATTGAATTGAATTAAACTTAGGGAGATAGGGAGGAAAGCAATCTAGTCTGTATGGAATATTCTTGTGTCCCCCGCTCTTCATTCTGTATGTGTTACAGCTTCTAGCTTCTGTGAAAAATTGTAGTAGCGTTGATGCACCTTAATTCTTCATTGTAATTCATGGCTTCCTTTTCAGACATCACAAGAAAGCTCTGCGGCAAGTGGCGTTCCATCCTCGCTACCCGTTGTTTGCCTCGGCTTCAGATGACTGTTCCATTATAGTTTGTCATGGGATGGTGTACAGGTAAGCGTACATGTAACCCGAGTCATCTCGGCTTGACATTTAGTCTATTACTTCCAGTTAATGCTTTTCCATGTTTAAGGCCGTTCTTAACCGGGCGCACTTTTAGTACGTGACGCGAAGTAGGTTCGAAGAGTACGGCGAACTAGATTTGCGCACGTTGTTTCTTAAAAGACCGAATGCTTCTTCCCAAACCCTGGTTCGAAAGGTTCGCCGAACTAGGTTTGAAGTCTGCACAGCGTGTCGTGGGAATCCTCACGATCCTTTGGCCGATCCTGCGCTCTGATTGGTTGCTCGGGGGAGAGCTGTTGTGCGCATGTACATAGTTGAGGAAAATGGAGGACGGCATGGCGGCTATCGACTCACTTCACATTTTCTTGCGCTGTTTTCCTCTTTTCTCCTCTTCCTCGGCTTCCAAGAGTTCACTCAAAACGATAACTACCGCAAATGCCTCGTCGTCTCAATCTACGAAGGCGGCCATTTTGGTTGTTTACGATTGTCTCAACTGTCGCCTTGTCACGGTTCGGGCGATGACATATGCATATCATTAATGGTCGGTTAAGAAAGAGAACTAGTTCGGCCGAACCTCTGGAACTACGTATGTGTGTGCGCTCGCTCTGTTCGTATACAATACACAGTTCGCCGAACAAGTTCGCCGGACTGGTGGTTCGCCCGGTTAAGAACGGCCTTTAGTTCCACAATACAGATTTTTTTTTAATTTTTAAATCATCATGATTGTTTACTTTACAAAAAATAGAAGTAGTTTTTTCTGACAAATGGCATGTAGCCAGATTCTGATTGAGAAGTCGGTGCAGCCAATCACAGTGCACCAACACTCCAACAAGCAAATCGCACGTGCGGGATTGTTTGTTGGAGTATTTGAGGGTTCCCTGCCAGAATGGCAAAACACAGTAAAGGAAGTTTACCAACATCTTATCACAATAACCCAGGTTTCCTTGCCTAAACATAACCAGCTTTTCTCATATGGGTTGCATGAAGTTTACTGTCTTCTGAATATATATCATGAATTCCGTCTTGAATATTTTCAGTGACCTGCTGCAAAACCCCCTGATTGTACCGGTGAAGGTGTTACGCGGACACACGGCCAAGAACAGTGTAGGTGTTCTGGACTGTCACTTCCATCCCACACAACCCTGGATCTTCTCTGCTGGAGCTGATGGAACAGCACGCTTGTATACATGATAAACTATGAACATCACATCAAGATACTTCAGGGACTGGACAGAAACGTTTGTCTTACTCAAAAAATGCACGTCTGCCGGCAACATACGCACGCTCTAAAGACTGCATACGTAGCATGTGAACATGGTGTGTGCATTGTGCTCCTGAGCTGCTTTTGATCTTGGGTGAAAAACATTTTAAATTTTTCACCGAATCCCAGTTCCTGTGCACAGACTTAGTAGGCTGACAGAAGCACTGTGAAGATACTATTTGTGTGTAAAATCAGTGCTGTTTCTGTGCTGATGCTGTCATTTGCTCTCATTCCAACAGTGAACATGCACATTGCATCTGGAGACTAAGGTGTTTGTGAATCGCCGGCATTAAATCATAACATTGAACATTTTATGGTGATTTTGACTGTGTTGTTACCAACTCCATTGACTCCCTTCATTACAGGTTTTGACGAGAAAAGTTCCTGCAGCTGTATCTCTGTAAATTTGCTCATCCCACATTGCATCAACACTTTCTGAAAGTCTGAACTGTATAGCAGAGAGGCAGCCATTCAACCCCCCCCCCCCCCAAAAAAAAAAAAAGAAAGTCCAGGCTGTGCATTAAGGAGAGCAGGGAGTTAGTTACTCACCCAGAATCCAATAAACAACAGACAGTGGAACTGAAACAACACCTCACACAAATTGAAAGTAACACTCCATTATCCTTTCATCAAATGTTATCATATGCGCGCATGTTCCCCCATACATTTCAAACTCCACCACAAACAGAAGCTAGAGGGAATGTTCAATGTTTGCATAACTTTTATACATCTTCAGAAAACACAAAAAATCATTCAAACATTGATAACAAGCATACTGTTTTTCAAGGGGGATTGTCAAAAGCTATGCTGAGGATTCTCCTTGCCGTCACAGAAATAAATTGGCCTTGACTAGCAGATGTGTGGAAGGCTGAATAATATCATGAAATAGCGCAGAAGTGTACGCTGCATTCATCCTGTGAGGTTGAATCAAAATCAACAGTTGATGCTGTGGCGAAGTCGAGAGCGTGGTGCAGGATGTAGGAGTATGGTAATTGGTAGGGAAGTCAGGAATCAAGTCACTTGTCTTTGGATGTCCACTATGCTAATCACAGCCACTGCTCACAGGCTCTCAGTGTGAGTTGCGAAAGCCCAGGCAGCAAGCCATCTGGAAGTGGCAAAGCAATGGAAGCAGTCATTGTGTCTTAGCTTGAGCAGCTGGGCTGGAGAAGGATTGTGTCAGTAGCCTTGCAGCTGGGCTCCACACCGATAACCGAGTGACTGGAATGATTTGTGCACTCAAAGGTGATAAAAAAGGCTAGAGATTAGTGTATTCCTACCACCTATCCTCCGTCTATCTGGCCATTCATGGGAATATTATCCCTGATAGCTCTGGAAAACCTTGCAAGGTCCAGTGACAAAAAAGAAAATTAAGACAAACCTCACAGAAAGGCACTGCACATAAATCAACATGGAAAACAACACAGCATAAGCATGCACACATCGACCAAGGAGTGACTGCTGACAAGAGGGGAATGGAGGCAGGGACAGAATGAGAAGCACAAGGCCGCTGTGACACACTTGTCAGCAAATCGCCTCCTGGATGATGAGGTGTAGCAGAGCTTCTGCCTGACAAGAGAACTTGATGAAACTTAACAGAAAACGAGAACACATTCTATTTAGACTAGCGTGTGTTGTCAACCACCCATTAGCCAGCAGTGACAGAATGGACCCATTTCTATCAAGGTGCATGGTCACCGGAAGTTCAGGTATAACCTTGTGACAAAAACTGGCAAATTCTAATCATCCATGCCTTTCTTTCTTTTGGCCTCTGGAGCCTCCCTCCCACTCTGATCCTGGCAGGTAAAGACAGCTGGGCACTCTTCAGCTCTTGAGTGCACATCCATATCTTTCAGCTCCCAAGGGGGTTTGCCGGCACGGATAAAAAGAAAAGGTCTTTTACGTGTGCACCTTCTGGCGACATGTACTGCACTCAAGTCACATTTTTCATCAGGTGCTGAAAGCCTGGATGAGGCCATTCCAGCACTATCAAGGACTTTGATATCAGAGATACCAGTACTCGTAGCGTCTGAATTTCCCATCTTTTTCACAAGCTTCACATGGTGCATATGCAGCCCTTCCTCTGAAGTACTGCCCACGTAGAGCTGTTTCATGTCCGTGTCTTTAACTGTCTCCTTTGATTCTTGTTCAAACACAGGTGTTGATGCCTGGAGATCTTGCCTGCTTAGATCTGTCTGATTTGAGCTTTGTCCGCACTCAGGGTCTTTAGGAAGGTTCTGTTTCTCCCTCATTCCTTCCATGTCACAGACAGCTGGCGTTACATTTTTTCCAACATCTGGCTCACAACAAACCGTGGAAATGTCCCTCACTTTCTCTGCAGGAAATACATCGTCATTTTCACAAAGGCCTTTGCTCTGGTTATGGTGTTTACGTGGTTCTTCATCGACAAGAAAATCACCACCACAGAAACATTTTACATACTCATCGAAACACATGAACAGACTCTCTGGATACCTGTCAACCATCTCCTCCAGACTTGCAGCTGCAGTAGTGCTAGGCACACAACCACTGCCTGCAGGTCTGTAGAGATCATCACCTGGCCACTGGACAATGGTGCCTTTATGACAGTCCACACCTGATCCTCCAATTGCCGCAACTGATGGTATATTTCGTGGGTTGTCCAACGTCTCCTGTGTGGATGATGGCAGCATACATCGTGCGTTCATTTTCTCCTGTTTGTTCTTGTAATCCTCAGGGGTCTTTTCCTGATGGCTTCTTTCAGCTGGGAATGCATCAACCTGCAAGTAAAACCCCAAACATTAGCAATGAAATATATATATGACATTTTATATAAACAACAAGATAATTTTATCCTCTAGATTTTTTAAGTCTTGAATGAAGAAGTGGCTCTGTTTGTTTGTTCCTACATTCAAGTTCAACAGAGACACAAAGCTTCTGACCCCCCCCCCCCCCCCCCAAAAAAAAAAAAAATCCCAAAATGGATCTGCAAGCATGCTGACTTTTTTCCTTCTTCAAAACAGACTTTGACATCACCTACATCATGGCAGATGTGGTGGAAAAGGACAAACGCCCACCCATCCAAATTCTATGTGTAGAACCGTACAAATACAGTAAACTCCGGTTATAGCGGCCACCCTTGGGACATGAACTTTGGTGTCGTTCTATCCGATGTCCAGTATAACCAAAACATCGGATATAGCGGCAACTTTCGTCCTGGTGGACGTTATCCGATGTCTCCGTATATAACAGAAATTTTCCGGTATAGCCGATTATTCCATACCAAAGGGACATTTTCCGGATTGAAGACATTTCCTCTCTTCTCTCTCTGTGCGCGCGCGCGTCCGTGCGTGTGTGTGTGTGTATTTACAAGATAATTTAAATCAAATTTGTAAACAACTATTGAACTGACATTGATCAACCAATAAGATAAAATAAAATAAAATTCACCGTAAAACGTTGTTGTATCTGACTCGGATAAGTTCAGTTTTATGACCATGATATTTGCAGGTATGTAAGGTAATAAAACTGTTCATAACGGCAGGCTGTTTTCGGTTTTTGTTTTTTTTTCCTGCGGGCTAATAGGTGTTGTGAGCGTCTACACGTGTATTTCGTCATAGTTTGCAACGAAGAGTGCGTATTCTCTCTCTCTCTCTCTCTCTCTCACACACACACACACACACACACACACACACACACAGAGACAAAGTTCACACACACACACAGAGACAAAGTTCACACACACACACACACACACACACCCCAATTCAACAGACCATGCGTGGTTGTTTTAAATCATTTAGCGCGCTTTTGTTCATGACAAGTGCAAGGCAAAAGCTAAATCAAAACCGAAACTTGACCTGAAGCTAACGCGAGCAATTTTCCTAGAATTAGGTCATCGTTTCTCTAGATTCATGCAGCAGTCCGTGTTCGTGCCTTGTCGCACGCGCGCTGCATCCGTTATAAGCGGAGGTGGCCGGACAAGAAAACATGACCGGAATAGTGGCATCCGGTATAACCGGTGACTGCACGGTCCCAGCCGAGGCAAGCAGGATTTTTCCTACCTAGCTCGGCTCCTACCCAGAGCGGGTGTGCTATGGACCCAATGGGGAGGCTGTTGCCACACAGCTGAGTTTCACCCACTTCACGGGTGCGACTTTGGGGTGCTTCCCTTGGTATGACATGTCTTATGATGTGGATGATTACACGGCCGGCACCGCAGGTGCCGTAGTTCCCGGGCCTGGTTAATGCCGGGATATTTATGACAGGAAGCGTGGAATGTGGCCCTGTCCCGCAGTCCCAAACCACACGGACCTCCATAGCATCATCTTACCATCATCCTCATCTCCATCATCATGCATAATAAAAATTGTCCCAGCTTCCGAGCTCTCTGTGGATTCCACCCATTACGTGGGAGGAACACCACTGGAGCTGGCAAAGAGTTGGGGCAGCAAAAAACCCCCCCAAAAACGGTGACTGCAACGACTGCGCCGTCCGAGGGATCCTGGGGACGTGAAAACGTGTCCGGTCAAACCGATGTCCGGTGTAACCGATGGCCGCTCTATCCGATGAGTTTTTAGTCATGTTAAAGTAGGTTCTCGGCCGGGAAATGATTTGCTATGTCGGTATAAACGGAGTCCGGTATAACCCATGGCCGCTATAAGTGGAGCATACTGTACTGGTTTTGTTTCTTTATGTAGGGTGGGGAAGATTGAATTCCCTGAATGACCACCTCAGGATCTATCTGTTATCTTTTGGCTTTTCTTTAAAACATGACCAAATGGGTGCACCACATGCAAACCATTCCTGGATTTTCAATTTGATGAAGCTCCAACCAATTCATAGCTACAAGCAGTACCAATACGCTTGACAGCCACTCCTGCCAGTGCATGGTATCTAATTTAGACATGAACTATGGACTCTATATGTTTATTTATGGCCTGACATCTAATTAAATCTTTGTTAAGTCTTGCTATATTGTCTGGCTGCTGTCTTACCTGCCCAGTCGGTAGACGGGTGTGTTCTACACTACGGGTGCTCTCTCTGAAGACAACGGATGGAACAGCACCTCTCTTTAGCATCAGTTTGTCCGCAAGCTCCAGTTCAAACTGCCTATAATTCTCAAAATCCTCTTTTTTGAAGTGTTCTGAACAGATCACCGATGTGTCCTTTCCATTGTAGAAAGTTGCGGGACGGGTCGGCTGCACGAAATCGTCCCACCTCGATCTTGTCTCCCGATCTTGGGGGTACTTGTGTAGCGATATTGTCTTACTTTTCCTGTTTTTGCAACCTCCTACAATACATTCCTGAGGCATTTTCACCCTTCCAAACTCCAAACACTCAACAAGAGCACAGTGTATTGCTTGGACGCAAGCCGGTTCGAGCTGAGTTCGTAACTTGCGCCGTCTTTTGCACGGTTACTTCCCCTGACGGGTTCACGGCCACACTCTGATAGTTCTCCGCCAACCCTCGGCAAGTTTTCTCGCGGTCGACGTTCTGTCTTAAAGGTCAAGGTCTTGCGCGGAGTTTGTTGGGCTATGCCGACGTCACAAGAGGACGACCGCGCCGCAGCGAGCAGCAACAAGCAGGCACTTGGATGAGATGACACTTTTGCGCGGCGAGGTAGTAGAGAGCTGTCTCTGGTTCATGTCTATGTATTTTCCGTGTTTCTCTTGTGATTGTTTTATGTGTATGTTTTTGATGAGCAAATCCACTCAATTCATCCGGCGTTAGCCATGTTTTATTGTTTTATTTTTCATTAACTGAGTGGGATAATAAAGACATTGAAATGAACTGAAAAGTTCTAGTTTTAGCAAATCGGTTTGATCTGATCACTGAGCTGAATTCATGACGTTTGTCACCTGCATTTTCACATGCTGCAGGGTGTTTGCTAGGTCCAGTCCTCAGTTATGTTTCCTTAAATAAAATCTGTTATAAATAATGCTCAAGGAAAGGCACTGTATTTTTGGTTTACTTTTCTAAACATTGAAATTTTTGTCAT
The DNA here is from genome assembly GCA_018292915.2 of Batillaria attramentaria. Classification (NCBI taxonomy): domain Eukaryota; kingdom Metazoa; phylum Mollusca; class Gastropoda; family Batillariidae; genus Batillaria; species Batillaria attramentaria. Next base: position 892,012 of record JACVVK020000053.1, read on the forward strand.
TCTTTTTGTGAGTTTATGCCCTTCGTTTCAGTATAATTTTCCTCAAGTGCTGGGTAATTAATGATATTGCTTGATTAAACAAGTAGAGCAGTCATGGTTTCATAAATATGAGTTCACAAGATTTCATATTCAGGTGAATGTATTGATGGAGGATGCACTTACAGTTTTCCTGTACAAAATTGGCTTCCGGGGTCTACATTCCCCCAAGCTAAACCACAGAACTTTGAGTAATTACATACCAACAGTCACACAGACTGTAGCAGAGAAATGTTTCAGTGCTTCTCAAATGCACGCTACAGATTATAATTTCAAGATAATTTATGTGGGTTGACATTTCCCGACTAGAATTCAAGAAAGAAAAGACAACAAGAAAATTTCTTTTCTGATTTATTTGGAAACATATACTTAAAGCAACTGCCATATATATATAGAGAGAGATAACATAAATAATGATATAAAAACATTGAGACGTCTGCCATCAACAAAATTGTAACAATCAGCAAATTGTCCAGTAGAGCATGTACAGTCTCAACCATTCTGTAAAAGAACTATAGTTTGCTAATACCTTAGCAGCAACTGCACCCTGCAATAATTCCTGCTATAAAATCAAAACACAAGTGTCTTTTGAGCAAATTGACCAAAATGGTACATAAAGAATGTTACCAAAATGTTAGAAACCCTGCCATTCATGATGATAGTTTTACATCTGCTCTCTAGTGCTGCGGTCTTCAGGTCAGTTTTGAACCTGATGTTTCCGACCTCCCTTCCCCATCCCCCTTCCTCTGTACAGATAGGGGAGAACATTCAGCATCAGTATCACAATGAGTCTAAACAATACAACACCATGTAATGTAGCGTAACATGAAAAAAAGGTTTTCACTTGCCTGCAGTGATGTTGAATAAAACAAAATACAGAACAAACAACAGCAAAACAGTATTCAAAGTCAAATGAACTGCTTATTTTGACTGATATTGAGTAACAGTTCTATAGTTACTGCCTGGTTGAATAATACGAATAAAATACCCTAAAAGTCATACTCCATGTAACACATATTGAACAAAAGCAAGGGTTTTTTTTGTTTTGTTTTTATTTTTTGTTTGTTTTGTGGTTTTTTTTTTGTTTTTTTGTTTGTTGTTTGTTTGTATGTTTTTTGTTTGTTTGTTTGTTTTTGGGGGGGAGGGTGCAAAACAAACACTGAACTAAAAAAGCACACCAGCAGTAAACAGAACATGTCTACTAGTACTACAGAGCAAACAGCAGTGACAAATAAATGGACACGCACCTAGTCATGCGGCTTATGCCACAGAGGAGCAGAGGTTGGCAATACATGTAACATGGATTAAAATAATCATGCTGTACTTTATAATGGAAACACTACCCAATTCACCCAATCATGTTTTCTGCAGCTGACAACATCTATGCTTGCATTTAGTCACAAGAAACAAGTTTGCCCAAAATCCACAAGGCCAAAAAAAAAAAAAAAACCACCCAAAGAAAAAAAAAACCCTAGAGTAACAACTCGAAGCCAATTTTAAAAAAACTCGGACAAAACACTTCATATGCGACCTGCGTTTCTTGTCCCATTCTTTCTAAATGTACACCCTGTAGGGACTAAGCCTTTGAGATTTCCTGTTGATCTTCACTTTCTCAGTTTGCTCATCTGGCATGTAAGCTGCTGGCTACTGTGAACAATGATATATATTAACCTTCGCCGTACGTCATGGGTACAATTGCACCCACACTTGCATTCAAACGTCCGTAACTCTATCAACTTTCAAGCTAGATCCACGGAACTTCATGACTCTGTCCAAAAGGGTATTGGTGAAGTGCTCACCAAATCTTGTGTGATTTAGTTCGTAAATAAACAAGCACATAAACAACAAGCGTTGCATAACCCTCCCTGTACATCATGGGTGCAAAACCGCCCATGCTTTTAAAGAAGGAAATAAACTCTGACATCCCTTCCCATATAATCATGGGTGCAAAACCACCAATAATTTTTAAGAGGAAATGAATTTGCACCCATTATGTACGATGCTCCAGTTTTCTTCTTTAAAGTATGGGTGCGTCTGCACCCACGATGTGTGGTGCACAAGTTTTTCGGTGACTACAATGAAGGTTAATTAATATACTATCTCAAGGTACTGTCAGATGGCTTATGCATTTATCCATAGGAAAACAATAAAAATAAAACCAACATCAGTTCTTACAGCTTACAGAACCATGAACTGTTTGAAGAATCTTTTCATCAAGTGACAGTGTGGCTTACACGTCTCTGTACATTTGGGGAAAAAAAAAAAAAAAACATGATGTAACAGTTGTTACTGCATACTGAGTGATGAACAATCTTTTCATCTGGTGACAACCTGCCCTCTGAGCGTTCCTTCTCTTTCAGTGTATTTAAAGTGATGGGGCTAAGTCGTCATCAAACTATTCACACCAAAAGCTGATATGAGCTGAAAGTAGACATCACAGACTGGGTAGTATTTAGCAATAACAACAATATAGACATGATCAGTCATATATAACGAATCCTACATACATGCATGTATTTCACTTCAGTGACCTAACTCACTGAGCTTAGTCAAGATGATGGAGTGCTCAAAGTGCTACTACAATTCAAGCATTTTGCTTTCAGGTGAACCTGCATGTTGGAAATACAGTATCAGCATGCACATGTATGTCTTTACAGTCTAGTAGCATATTTCTTTCACAGACAATCCAAAATCCAGTAGACGGTAGCACCCAGTGTTTCCATTTTCAAATGTAATTAGTACCAGAAACACTGTGAATTTCAACTGGTCTGTGTGAAAGGAAGGGGCTGATTATCAACAAGGAACAACTTTCACTGACATTACAACAATTAATATAAAGGCGTGTATATGCTCATATCTCCAACACATGGCTATACCTGAAAGCAATCGTCCAAACTTTTGAAGCATAGCGACACGGAACAACCCCCCCATCTTCATTCACCCCTGCTAACTATGTTCTGGACACCTGGTCCTGGTCCTGTAATAATGTAAGGCAGAACTACTGTATTGAACACTTTTGTCTGTGGTTTGAACACAAAGTGACAACATTTCAATTCACATCACAAGCAAACAGTTTGAACTCATCTACTCTTGATCCTAACCTAAACGGAATGATACTCTCAGTATATTCTCCAATCTTTGGTCAAATGCAATTGATTAAAAAGTTCATGGTAGTGTTAAAATTTCATCAGTCTTGGTTCAAATAAACAAATGCTTACTGTATCTGTAAGGACTTAACTTATACAATGATATGCAATTAGCCATTAAATTTTAACAAAATACATGTAGCACAACTGCCTCATCAAACTTTGATGTAACAGGTACGTAACACCACTCAGAATACTTGTCCATAGCAAGTACCACACTGCTACAGACACTGAAACTTTGGGGACATTAGAGAACAGACTCACAAATGTTCACTGATGCTCCATAAAACTAAAATACAGATCGTAATGTCCCAGTTATCTCAAACTGACCTGCACAATACTCAGATTTTCCTCACAGTAAAAAATAAGAATGATGTAAGGCTTATGTATGAATTTCTGCAAAACAAATACCAACTTCTCTGTCAAACACACACACACACACACATGTGTGCACACCCATACTATAAGTTACATCCTACTCCAATGTACTTGTAGAATACTGAATGTCAGCAAGAAAGCATCAGCGAGACAGACTGTCTGATTACATGTAAAAACTCAAAGCACTTAAAACCTAAAGGAGAGCTTCCATGAAGTGCACAGACAGGAGGCACAAATGTGAAGATGGCAAAGAAAAACTGAAAATATGGAAACGCATGGCACCGCTGCTAACGATTCCTCTGTTTTAGATCCTGGGAGTGAAAAAACTATTCAATGCTACTATCATTCGTTATGTAGATATTTACCTTTCAGTGTGTACATATATAGGAATGTGTGTGTGTGTGTGGGGGGGGGGGGGGGAGTAAAGTCATAGCCAAATACTGTTCAGTCAGTGCCATGATCGAATCGAACACTAATCTAGAAGCAAAGATGTAAAGACACTTAGACCGACGTAACTGTAAGAGATAATGTTTTTTGTGCCCCTGTAGGAGCAGTGTGTGTGTGTGCGTGTGTGTGTGGTGTGTGTGTGTGTGTGCGTGTGTTGTCATTTCAAAGCTTTATAATATGCTGATGCTGTTATGTATGCTTTGGTTGAAAGCAGATGTCGCGTCTGTGCTGAGAAGCCGTGGTAACCCAATTGCACGGTATTGTGTGTGAAATAAGAGAATAAAGTGCTGTTGTTATGTGTGTGTTGTGTGTTTTAGTCCACCACCGCAGTGTTCTGTGTCTGTGAAAGCTGTGCTTAATACCTATTATTTACCAAGCCTTCATACTGCCTGCATTTCTTTGCCATATTCACAGTCCTGATGCACTGTCACGACCATGCCACTATATGGACAGTCAGTGAAGGTGGGACGATCCAGAGTTTAAATCAGGAAGAGTTTCATTCCCTGCCTCTACACAGTCATCGTCGGCCTCCAAACAAAGAGGGACGGAGAAGTCTCCGTACTGGTCCTCAAACGGCCCAAGACTCTCTGTCGAGCAGCCAAGAGCCATGGAGTCCTCGCGACTATCGACACGAAACAGGGGTCTAATAGCTGCCGAGAAACTGTCGCTTCTGTTCAGTTCTCTGTTTTCAGCGGCAGGTGTGTTTACGCCACCACAGTAGGGTCTTGCGGAGATCTGAGATGCTGCTAGACCAGAAGAATTTCTCCTGGCAGTTTTTGTTAGGTCACTACCAAGCGCTGTTTGTGGCAACTGATAGCAAGCCTCAGAAGATGTCATGTGTGATGATTCCATGTAGGGAGGTGGGTGGGTGACATTCTGACCGGCCAGGAGAACGTCGGATGGTTTGGGAGGAGACTGAGACGTGTCCAGCAGCACTTGCTGGCAAGCTTGCCACACGATGTTGGCAGAATCTGAACACATGCTCGACACTGGACCTAGCTGCCCTGCTGGTTCGCTGAATGCTGTTGGGGTGACAGGGCTGGTGAAAGAACTTTGAGGTGCGGACGGCAGAACTCCTGCCATTGTGCAAGGAAACGTGCTAGGAAAACCTTGACTGATGCCAGTACTTTGAATGTAGGGTCCCTTCAGGAAACCCATGTTCATGTCTGAAAAGTCATTATCACTCCCACTGTAAACGACACTGTCGCTTTCAAAATGCACAGCTGATCTCATGGCTTCGGAGTCTGTGGTGATGGCACAGCTTCTGCTAAAATTCAGCACCGAGTTAGGGTCAAAGACGCTGGCATGAGAATGCACAGGCAGGTCCCCTGGTGCATGGAGAATGTTGGAATAAACATTCACCGATGGCGCTTGAATGTTGATCATGATTGGCCTGTCTTGAGGGGTGTCGTCTGGCTTCTGCCCATAAATATTCACTTCTGAAGCCGTTTGATATTCTTGTCTCACCCATGTGAAATTTGTGTCACTGGGGATTTCAGCAGATGGCATGTTTGCCTTTTCCATCATACTGCTGTTTTTGTGGACATTATGTGGGATGAACATGTTAGAACCATGGGACCTGAAACGATCCTGCTCAACTAGCAAGTCATTCTGTCTAGAAAACATCTGTGGAAGCTGGCCCACCTCGGGCCTCTCTTGTCGCACACCGGAAGTGGTGACATCCTTGCTCCTGACATTCATGCAGCTTTCGTGCCCAGCTGCGTCATCCTGCGCTTTGCCTGCCAGTGAATGAGAATGATGGTGAGTACGGTGAGGAAGTGACACTGGTGGCGAATCAGTCTGACTGGTAACAACTGGATTTTGTTCACCAAGCATGTCTCCTACAATACAGGGGAAGTCACCATTGGAACATTTCCCGTGACCTCTCTCTTCTCGGGCAACTGAATGTGTTGGCGGATACCCCTGCCCCAGATTCACTTCAGTCTGTAGGTCCTCTTGTCGATCATGCCTACTGAAGTTTTCCACCACCTCAAGCAGTAGCATGTTGTGGCTCTGGTCACCTGCTGGCATCTCATTACTCACCTCCTTCACTGCAACCTCTTTCCCTTCTCCTTCTAAATCGCCAACAACACTTACTGTGAAAGAGGCTTTTGGTTCTTTTGTTTCGGTGTATGCGCCCTCTCTGTTTTCGATCCCAGGGCTTGAGGTTTGTTTGGATCTTCCGTACACACTCAGAGCATCAGAATCGTCTCTAAACAATGAAGTTTTCTTGGTTACTGAGTCTTCAGCTGGTGTGTCAGTGTACATCTTCTGAACCATCTGTAAGGCGTTCCCATTCATTTCGTCAGTCTCTATGCCTGGTTTATGCTCTGGCCCATTTTCCATCTCTAATGATATTTGAATGGCTGCTCTATCTGCCTCTGAAATGTCACTGCTCACTGTAGGAATGCCATTATCTGGCAAGGATTGGATTACCTGTATTTTGTCTGTGCCAGTCATTTCACCAACAGCAGAAGACTGCCCGTCAGGATTTCTGGCTGTTCCAGTTTGAGTGATGTCACAACCTGCTGTTTCTGAGTCCTGAAGCACAAAGTCACTCTCACACACTATATTTGAGTGCCTCTGCTCTTTGTCTAAGCTGCCTTCACTATATCCCTCTTGAGGATGAGGGGCCTGGGGCGAGAGGTCTCTTTCACACTGCTGAACTTCCCCCTCACTCATTTCAGCACTACTGATGCTGCTAAGTCCGCTGTCGACGGGAATCGCATCCACCTCTTGGTGGTCCTCCTCCAGCGCATGCGGACTGTGGGACACATCCTCCTGCTCACGGTCTGGACTGGCTAACAGATTCTCCTGCACTCTCACATGACTGTTTGGCATCTCAGTGTCCCTAGCAACACCTGGCATGTTTAACAGAGTCTCTTGAACTCGGTGACCGCTCGCCACCTCCACGTCCTTCGCACCATCTGAAGTAGTTGACCGCGTATCCTGCACGTCCTCTTGTTCAGCTGTAAAGGTGTTATTCAGATTATCTTGAAAGATTGGCAGACTCTGCTCAGGGCATGTCTGTTCTTGTGAAACACTGTCCTGAACATCCTGCTCTGGTGAATCTTCAACAGGCACTGCTGGTGACTGCATGATGCCTTCTGCGGATGTGGACTCTGAACCGTTATATCGCAAGCTACCAGGCAAGCTACCAGGCAAGCTACCAGGCAAGCTACCAGGCAAGCTACCAGGCAAGCTACTATCATCTTTGACTAGTTCCTGCTTCTCTACTTTCACACAGCTGCCAACATTTACGCCTAGCAGAACTGTAGTGGCGTTTGTAGCACAGTTCATCACATCAATGCCTCTCTCTATCACAGAAGTGCTGGGTCCTGCCAGCACTTGAGTGTCTATCACAGTTTTTTCACTGCCAGTTAGAGTAGTCATACAGTCACTTGCAGTCTCAATCTCTCTCTCAGCATTTTCACTATTCCTCATCACAACTGTTACATCACATCTTCCCACATCTACACTTTCTCTCAGGACATCAATGTCTGCCTGCCTCTCTATATGTGCAGTTTCTCTGATTACACTGTCTCCGTCATCCACATCTACAGCTTCTCTCATCACATCAACATCTCTCTCAGTCTCTGCAGTTACTCTTGTAACATCATCTTTCTTCCTCTCTACATCTGCTGTTTCGTTCATCACATAAATGTCTTTCTCCCTCATTATATCTGCAGTAACTCTCATGACATCATTTCTCTCCTCTACATCTGTAGGTGTCGTCACATCAATGTCTCTCTCCCTGTTTGTATATGCTGTTCCTCTCATCACATCAACATCTCTTTCTGCTTCTGCTTGTGTGTTGTCAAGCATCACGTCAACATCTCTTTCTGCTTCTGCTTGTGTGTTGTCAAGTATTACATCAACATCTCTTTCTGCTTCTGCTTGTGTGTTGTCAAGTATTACAGCAACATCTCTTTCTGCTTCTGCTTGTGGGTTGTCAAGTATTACAGCAACATCTTTTTCTGCTTCTGCTTGTGTGTTGTCAAATATTACAGCAACATCTCTTTCTGCTTCTGCTTGCGTGTTGTCAAATATTACATCAACATCTCTTTCTGCTTCTGCTTGCGTGTTGTCGAGCATCACCTCAACGTCTCTCTCTACTGTAGCATCACTAATGCCATCGACAGCAATGGCATCTGTCTTCATCACAGCATTCAAACTTTCTTGCATTTCGTCTGTCACGTTTCTTTCAGCTGCACTGCTTTCCTCCACAGTGTTATTTCTTTCTGTCTCTCCCTCCACTGTATCATCACTGGTGACATCATCAGCTGCCATGACATCACTGGCTGTGATGACATCAACGGCTTGGAGGACATTGTCTGGTGCCTCAGCGTCAACCTCACTGGTGACATCACCAGCCGGGATGACATCACTGGCTGTGATGACATCAACAGCTTGTAGGACATTGTCTGGTGCCTCAGAGTCAACCTCTCTGGTGACATCACCAGCCGGGAGGACATTGTCTGGTGCCTCAGAGTCGGCATCTATCAGGAGTGGAAGTCTCTGCTCACTCAGATCGACCCCAGAGTAATCTGCACTGACAAACTCAACATCAGACCCATCACCATCTGCATTAGTGCTGGTGCTTGGTTGTGCGACAAGCGTCTCGGGCTGTAACACTGGAGGTGACAGTCGCGCGTCACTGTCCGTGCGATCTCCGTTACGCTGTAACCTCCCGGATCTTCTTCTGTGCCTCTGTCTAGTGGAAACCTCTGCAGGGTGAATCTCATCAATAAATGGAATTCCTTCATCCAACTCGGGTAAAAGAACCGGTGGCGGTGTGTCACGGTCATCTGCCGGAGCGCCATCTTCTGTCTGTTCTTGGGGCAGAGCAGGTGGTGTAAAGGGAGAGAAGCAGAGGTTGGTTTGTGATCTGTCCATGATGATTTTTGGACCTGGTGGGCGGCCCATTCGTTTCTTTACAGGGGTGTGGTCAGGTGACAGGCCCAAGTCAAGCTCCACGTACATGATTTTCTTCTTTTGCTTGATGGGTTGACCCTTGCTCTTCTTCCCTCCTTTGACCTTTGGGGTGTGCTTGGGTGGCTTGACTATCTTGAACGCACTGTTTTGTTTTCTCTTGTTCAACATTTTCTTGACTTTCTTACTAGCCGCCGACGCGTGTGAAAGCTGTTTCTGAGCCTGTGTCTTGCGCACCTTCTTGCTGCCCTTCTTTAACAAAGCAGTTTGTTGAACAGATTCAGCGCTCCTCTCAGAAACATCACCTTCAACAGTGTTTGGTTTGACTGGTCCAGAAGGTTTATCTGCAGTCCTTTTTAAGCACGTTCTTGTGGATGGTGCCTGTGTGTTATGTGAAGCAAGACTGCTACTCTCTGTGCTGTCGATCGTGCGAGGCTGCAAAAGACCTCCGCTGGCATTGTTACTTGCCGTTTTCTTTTGGGGCAGCCTTCCTGGCTTCTTTGGTTGTTCCGGATTCTTTTCAATGGAAGGTCTGTTGACGTCAGCTGCAGGGTTACTTTTGAGAGGCCTGCCCATTCTGTTTGCCTGCACTGATTTCATTTCTTTGGACCGTGAAGCCACACCAGCTGAGGAGCTACTGTAACCTGCCTCAGCGGCAGATGCAGTTACAGTGGCAGTTTTGGTGGCAGCGGCAGTTACAGTAGACCGGGGTTTTCTCTTTGGTGGCCTGCCCATTTTCTTTTTCAGTGCAGGGGCAGGAGGTGCTGAAGAATCAACGCTGCCTGACTCAACAGTATGACTGGCTCCAGCTGTTGGACTCCTTGCTGGTTCAGATACACTTCTCTCTTTCTCTGCCAGTTCAGTGTTGACAGAGTGTGTGACACGTGGCATGCTGTGTAACACAAGCTCTTCGTGTGGACTGGATGTATCGGTGACTAGGGGAACCTCAGGACTAAGACAGCTGTCATGACCTCTCTTTTCTGCAGGATCAGCTTTTGTTTTCCTTGAAACTTTTGGTGCCCTTAAAACTGACAGGTCCGTTTCTGTACTGTCAGTAGCAATGTGTGCAGATGATGTGTCAAGATGAACAGAGTCTGTTTCAAGTGCAGTACAAGGTGTCCCCAAATCGTTCATAGCCTGATTAGTTTTCTGACCTGGTGATTCACCCTTTTTCTCTGTATCAGTGTTTCTGAGTTCTGTTGGCATTGTACAAGAAACAGAAGTGGTCTCTGTATCACCACTCTCTGTAGTTGATTCAGCAGTGTGTTCAATACAAGTTGGGACGGACGCCGAGTCAGAATTCTGCAGTGCCTTAGAACTCTCGTGACGGTGCAATACAGATGGGGCAAGTTTCAGATTTGTACAGTCACCTGAATCATCTGGTTCATGGTAAGTTCCATCCCCAAGTTGTGGTGCCAAAGGCCTGGAAAGTTTCATACGCAGCTTTGCCGGCAGTCCCTGTGTTCGGTTTTCACATTCAATGCTAGGGTACACATTACCACTATCCCCAATGGCCTCGTGTGTATCTGATGGCATTTCTGTCGTTTCAAGTTCTTTGGGATCAGCTGAAAGCGCTGCTTCTTCTTCCATTAAGACTGGTGGTGATTCAAACACCTTGTGGGAGGGACCATCAACTACACTTGAAATGATGCCAAAGTCAGTGGAAGTTTCAGTGGCACATGTACCTTCAGCAGCATTTGTCCTTTCACTAGTTTCAGTAGCAGTTGTAGCTTCAGCCTTACTTGTATTTTCAACATTTGTACTTTCCTCAGTACTTGCACTTTCAGCTGGCGTCCTTGTGACAAGGTGCTCTTCAACAGATGTCTGAACAGTTTGATCACTGGCAAGAGAACAGTTGCTATCAGGGTAGGACTCTGTTGAGGTCTTTCTGACGGGCGTCTGAAGAATCCCGAGTCTGCCTCTAGCTGGGATCTTTCTCTTGGGAGATGTAGCATGCAGGCCTTGTTTCAGCCTGTCCAGGACGATCTGGCTGTGTGGGTGGGTGATGGGAGGCCTGATCTTGCGAGGTCGGTCAGACTTTCTACGGTTCTGGGGGGAATACTCAACGGATGAGGAGCCTATGCTGTGACCGCTTGTGTCCAGAGACTGATAGTCCGAGTCGCTGGCACCAGCAGCTTCTGCATGATCTGAAACATACTTTGTGGTGGAGTCCGACATTCCCTGCACCTTCGCAGGTTTAAGACGAGCTGATCTATCTGGTGTTCCTGTTTTCTGGTACGATGGAGAACCCACTAACGGAACATTCTGGACTGGGGGATGTTTGCGTGGCCTGCCGCCTTTGTTTTTATGCTTTGTTGGAGGCGCAGTTCCACCACTGACATCTGACCAGTCTTGTATAATGTTTGGATGCAGCACTTCGTCTGGTCTGCTGGTTCCTACAGAACCTGCCTCCGTGGAGACATTCACTGTTTCTGTGAATGATACGTTCTCTGGGCTACTGACTTCCACAGGTTCTGTTTTGATCGCCATGCCACCAGGTAGGGTTGCATGGACACCCTCATCCCCACCGCCTGTAGTTCCACGATCATTCCACACACCACCTTCACTGCTGGCTGAACCAGCCGATTCAGGACTAACAACAATTTTCTGTGAGCGTGTGCCTTTTCTCTTCACCTTTTCTTTCCTGTCACCGGCTGACCCTTCCGCTTCTTTTGTCACGTGTCTGGCTTTGGTTGGTGAAGAGACTGAGGCCGCGGCTATCAGCAACGCTCCCACCCCTTGTTCCTGAGCTTTACTTTGGGCAAGTGTTCTGGACAGTTTCTTTGCACTGCCCATCACCTTGCCAACACCCGTCTTTCCAGCTGAAGCCTTCAATCCACGTACTCTCGTCCTTTTCCGTGTCGTCCCTGCTTGTGTACGCTTCGAGCGTGGTCCACTGCACAGTGTCCCCACATTTAAAGCGTTTGACTTCAGGTAGTCCAACAGTCCATAACCAGCACAAACATCGTATAGCATAACACGAAGACACCTCTCCTTCTCTAACATGTTTCTGTTACTCAGCACGCACCCACGTAACTTAGCCAACAAAGCGCAGGACTGTTTGGTACAAAAAGCGCTGGCTTCTCTGATCTTGTCTCTAATTGCAAAGGCTTCAGGTGGGTCGTCAACAGACTCTGACGTATTTTCTGCAGGAGGATGGCTCCACATGTTGTCCGCATCCTCTGGCTCTCTCTTGATGTTCCCCTCAGGATGTAAAAGTCCCTGACATTGTCTGGTCCCTGTAGTTTGTATTTCAAATGGTGGTACAGTTGTTTCACAGTGATGAAAACTTTTCAGTTTAGTCTTTTCACTCTCAGCTCCTTTTTGTGTGCCAGTTTTGACACCCGATTTCTGCTTCTTCCTCACGTCTGATGACTTTGATTCAGTACACGCTCGGAGTTTTTTCGCTCTTGGAGGTGCGGTATCATGGTCTTCAGTTACAGCTGAATAGGAACGAAGCGAACGAACATCAGCAGGCGAGAGACCACCAGCAGCAGAGATTTCAGCAGAAGTATCTATATCAGCAGACACAAAAGATTCTGGTGAGTTGAAAGCAGAAAGTGGGGTGACTTCAGCAGAATTAGATGGTGTAGAAACAGCATGTGAACCTTTCCTGCCAGTCTTCTGCAAGTCGTTCCCATGCATGTATATTTCAGGGGATGAAAAAGTTTCTCGCTCTACATCGAAGACAGCAGCTACGGCAGCAGCTGCAGCAGATGCTGCAGCTCTTTCCATCCTGTCACGCCGCCCTATCGTACTGTCGGGAGGAAAGCTGCCCGCAGCCTCATCCTCACTGTCGCTATCAGACTCAACATGCTGCCAACTCTTTATTCGCTTACATGACCTCTTCCCCTTCACACTGGACTTTCCACGCTTAGCCTGTGCTTCGACTGGCACATCGCATTTGACAGCACTTGTAAATGGGGTACTCTTTTTTTCTGCCTGCCCACTCCAGTCACGAGACCGTCTCTTGGGTTTCCTGCTCCACACCGCTCCCAACCCTTGGCCCTTTTTCTGTAGGTAAACCCTGTGTCTTTCTGCGTCATCAGCTGACATGAACTCCGGGTTCATGAACCACGACTTGCACTTTTTCCCTTTCTTCTGGTGGTTGAACGTGAACCCTGAACCCTTGCGAGCCATGCAGAACTTCAGACCACCAAACAGGCAGATCTGAACCACCGGGGGAGGGGCCAGTAGAGCCGCTGACACTGACAAATTCGTCTCATCCGCAACGTTTGTGCCACCATCTTTACCACCAGTCATGCTGGAGGCAGTTGTGGATGTTTTTGTTGTAGCTGCCCCCTTTTTGGGACTCTTCTTTTTCGTTGGTGATTTCTTCTGGACTCCCTTCTCCGATGACAAAGACTGAGCAGTAGCCAGCTGCTGTAAGGCACTAAGGTCGTGGTCCTCCGGCTGAAAGTTCAGGTCGAGATACTGGGGGTCATACACCAGCTCCATCTCTGCATCACCCATCTCTGGTCTGTGGCAAGTCTTCATGTGAATCTGTAGACATGACCATAAAGAGTTATTTAGCTGAAAATAAATATGATGATGATGGTGATGATTGATATAGCACACGGCTCCACCCTAACTGAGTGCTCACGGCGCTTAGGAAGAGGTAAAGGAAAGAGTAAAAAAAACCAAGGAGGAACGGCCCCGTCCTACAAAGTTGTTTCTCCAAATTTCATTTTATTTTGTCTGTTTTGTTGTTATTGTTGCCGGTTCTCCCCTCTCCAAGTTCTACCAATGACACTAGATCCTCTACGACCTCGACCGATTAGTCACGTGACTGGGGGTGGGGCCGGGTGGGGGGAGGGAGAGAGAGAGACAGATAGACAGACAGACAGAGAGAGAGAGAGTGGGTGGGTGGGTGTTTAGGAGTTTAACGTCCTTTTCCACCACGTAAGGGTGATATCAAAGATGGGGCAACGAGAGAAAGGCCAGCACAAATATTTGGCCCAAGCCGGGATTCGAACTCTCGACCCGAACATTGAAAGTCCAACGCTCTACCATTCGGCCACCCTGGCTCCCCAGAGAGAGAGAGAGAGAGAGAGAGACGTCAGTTCCGTGAACTAAACATTTGACGCCAGCCTCAGGCAGGTCATCATACACAGAGAGAGTTAGTTAGTTAGTTATGCCTATAGCCCGTGAGTGGGCATAGGCCATCCACAGTTGCACGCCATCGTCTCCTGTCCTGTGCTATCGTCTCTAACTCCTTCCAGCACACAGAGAGAGAGATGACGTCAATTCCGCGAACTAAACATTTTGACGTCAGCCTCTAGCACTGCGATCGTCTGAGGAAGCTTGTTTATGTCTTGTGATTTCCCTGTTGGCTTTGTGGCTTCCCCGATTGAATTATTTTTCACATGAAATCTGGAAGATCTAGAGGGCTGGTGAAATGTCGGAGGCAGTGACGATACTTGCTTATTTTGTCTGTGAACTAAGCGTTTGACGTCAGCTTCACACTGGTGGTATGACAGATGATGCTTGTGCATGTCTTGTGATTTCCCTGTTGCTTTTGTGACTTCCCTGGCTGAATTAATTTTTACATAAAATCTGGAAGATCTAGAGGGCTGGTGAAACATGGACTAGAATACCTTGGATTGTACTTATGAAATCGAAAATTTGGAACTCTTTTGACAGGTGCTTCTCGCAGAAACTTGAAGAAGTTATGTTTATCTAAAAGTTCAGTTATTCTAAATGCTAAAGCTATAATGGTGCAGTAGTTCCTGTCATACGTGCAGTTGTCACACTAGACAAAAACGCCAGGATGATAAGTAATTTGCAGTAGTCTTTTCAAAGATATTTGATCTTATGTGCAAACCACCCCTACCTCGGAAATATTTTTTTACACAAAACCAGTCAGAGCTACATAGCTGTAGCACGAATACAGGCAGTGTGATTGGGTGAACTTCCAAAGTCTAGAAAATGAAGGAATTTGAACAACTTTTTCGAAAAAATTCGTAACATGACCGATTTTTTAAAATCAACGATAACTCTTCTGAAAATGCGGCAGGCTAAAAATCGCGAAAGGTAGCTCTGGAGAAGGTGATTTCCCATTTTATCTCAAAGTAAAAAGACCTCCATCGAGGTGGTTTAGGAGATAGCCATCATTACATCCGTCCACACACACACACACACACACACGTCTCACAACTCCCGCCAAAAAGAACGCAGCAGCATAGTGTGCACGTCAAGTGTCTATGACGCAGGTTTCGTTACGTCAATATGTGCGTGAAAGTATGTATTGTGTGGAGAAACGTCACAGTCTTGTTTTGTATCACTGAAACTTGCTGCTGCGCGTAGCAAAATCTGCCCCGTCTCATAAAGTTGTTTCTCTATAGAGAAACAACTGAAAAACACAATAATCACAAGATGACTAGAAATGGATGCCAGAGGAGTGATAGTAGGCGTCTGAATGACTGCTGGCACCGAGGCATAAGTCTGTTCCAATGAACACAAGAAAGAAAGAATGGAAGCATAGAATATGATTATACATACATGTATGTGTCGTGGACTTCACACATCCTACTTGTCTCAGTATACATGCATAATCCTCCACACATTAGCACGCAAGCACACATTGTACACACACACACACACTGGCACACATACACATACACACACACATCACACATTGGGAATCAGGTCACAGTATGTTTTAATTTTAATCTGTAATTTTAATCCTAATATTTTAACTTAATGCAGGATGATGGTGATAATAGTGATAAAATAATGATGAACAGAAAAGGAAACGGTAATGACTGCGAAGTGGTTACAAGTTAAGCAAATACAAGATGGCCACCAGCCCAATATGTTGTTTCCATTTGATCACCTGCTATCGTCACGGTCGTTCTTTTGTAATGCCATGTATCCACACACACACACACACACACACACACACACACACACACACTCTCTCTCTCTCTCGGAATGGAAACAACTGACCGGGCTGTCACACCAATCTTGTTTTTGGAAGAGAGACGTCAAGTTGTATTCTTTGAAATCTATGACGTTTTTGCTCACTGGGATGACGCATAATACATTTGACGTAATAACTTTGATACAGTTCTTGCAATGAAAGCAGGCCCATGAAAATTGAAGTGTTGCTGCTGCGTGCGCAGTGTAAAGATCGAATTAATACCGACCCAATATGTTTAACAGACAAGTCTGCGCGGCGAACGTTTTCTAACTATGTGTTATGTCAGACATACACACGCGCGCGCGCACACACTCACACGCACGCACGCGCACACGCACACACACAGAGTCGCGCGAGCCGCGTTTGTGCTCCATTGAGACCTGTGTGGTGTCCTCTCACTCTACTATGCTATTGAGTGAGAGTCAGTGGGAAAAACAAAGCACACTACATCAATGAAACTCCCGCTTTCCCCGTCTACACATAGAGAACGTCCAAAAAGTGGCGACACATCCCCAAGAAATGCCAGTATCACGTCAATCAAACATGACGTCGGAAAAATGACGCTGATACTGCCTTTTGCGTCAGTGCGCGCGTGCCTTTTCTGCGATGGATCTGACCTGTTCAGTACGTAAGCAGCCCTGCACAGCGTTCTGGGTTCTTCTTCTTTCATGAATTTGTTCTCCGTGCATATTCTGTTCATAAAGTATTGGAGTTGTATTCTGTTATATCCCGTGTCTTCTCTGCGATTGCACGAAGATGGCGACATAGTAGAAGTAAAATACACCACGTCTCCAAACAGAGGAATTCGGAAAGAAAGTGGCGAGACACCCCCAAGAAAAAACAGCATCACGTCAATCAAACATGACGCACTAACTTTAGGTCAGTGCGCATGCGTCTCTTCTTCGATGTTTGTGAGGCGTGTGGCTTGTAGAGGAAATGTGCTGTGAGTACAAATTTTCGAGTCAACTGACGATAACGGCTGCAGTGAATTTTTCTAATTTTTTTTGTATATTTTTTATGGCACCCCAGGCTCATTATCTATGTATAGTAGGAGCGATTTTGAGATCTAAAGTGTGTTCACCAGCACTTTCATCAGGTACGGCTTACGCCAAAAGTATAAAAGCGACAACCTCCAAAATTCACTTAGTTGAGAGTCCGTATTCATGCTATCTATGTCCAAAACATGGAGTGGTTTAGGTAAATATTACGCCTTTAAACGCCAGAAAGCCACTTTTTCTGAAAAGGGCGATAACTCGCAAATCATGTGTGCAATCGTACCTGGATCGGGCCTTCTATTCAACAATCTTGATTCATTTAGAAACCCCAAATTTGAAATCGATCGGTTCAGTATTTTCGGAGAAATAGGCATCTGAACTGGGTTCACATGCAATGTCAACTCAGGCTCGGTTTACATGAAAACTATAAGAGCGACCATTTTCTGGTAGTGACTCTGTTCAGAGTCCGTATTCAAGCTATCTACTGCCAAAAAATTGAGTGATTTAAATAAATATTACGCCTGTACACGAAAGACAACCAACTTGTCTCAAAAGGGCGATAACTCCCAAATCACTTAAGCAATCATCACACGCTTGAATCGTCTAATGTAACATTTTGATATATTTGGATACCCCAAATTTGAAGCCATTCGGTTGAGTATTTTCGAAGAAACGGGCCTGGACACAATTCACACACACACAGCCGCACGCACACACGCACACACATCCGCACAGACGGCACTCACTGAGGAGGAGAAGCGCGTTCGGTGGACCGTACATGTCAGCATCGATGACGCACGTTTTGTTACGTCATTGTCAGAGTTACACTTGCAAAATCGTCTCTGCGGGAGATCGGCAGTGATGTGCGTTTGTACCACAGATGCTTGCCCATGAACGTGGAAAATTTAGCCCGTCCTATGATGTTGTTTCCATTACTATGGAAACAACATAAAAAGCGACACAAAAGGGACAGAAACCACTTAACTTTCACAATGGACAGCACGGGTCAACGTTTCGTTTGTGTCCTGAGGAAGGCAAAAGCCGAAACGTTGAAACGTGCCGTCCTTTGTGAAAGTTAAGTGGTTTCTGTCCCTTTTATGTCGCTTTTATTTGCTAATGATGAACATATTTTATGCATGGTGATTTGTACGTGTGGTGCAGTCTCTTCTATTACCCTTTTCATTGTATTACCCATCTATTGATTGTTTTATTATCACAGTGATGCGAGGAGGAAAACCAAATTCTTCACACCTGAAGCCAAATAAATAATTTGATTTGATTTGATCGAATGTGAATGTATCGATCTGATCCGACGTCCACCGACAAAGTACGGAGGAAAGCGTCACACCATAATATTATGACAGACACACCACTGTTTGAACGGGCCACTCCCATGTTTACTAAGCCAACATGTTCTGGAACAGTTCTGCCTGTGAGTGCGTCTGTACACTCAAAATACTCTACCTCGATGATCAGGACAACTCTTAACGAGATACAATGTTGTTTACACTTTGTGCAAGTGGTCGAACATTCACATTCTATGACTGTTGTCAGGGACAATCTCCCTTAGCGTTTTAGTCATGCCATTGACTATGCTTCTGTTGGCCAAGTGCTGGCATAAGAGAGGCTGTCACTGTGCAGGTGTCTAACTGGTGTGATGATACATTCCACAAAAACAGCTCAGAATGCTGTGAGCTAAAAATCCCCTTTCAGCTGAGAGTGCATTCTGTGGTCCTGGTTTTGTGTGTGTAAACCTAGGGCCAGGTGGTAACCACAGTAATGTTTACCACAAAAACACTCAAAATAGTCTGAAACCCCTAGTGAAAAGGTCTCAACCTCATTTTAAAAACTTGTTCAAAATCAATCTCTGTGAGCAAGGAAGCACTTTAATCAGTTGCCCCCCCCCCCCCCCCCCCCCCCACACACACACTACTAAACACACGTCACACAACACACACACACACACACACACACACACACACAAACAAACACACCTGAAGCTGCATGGATCTCGAGAATGGTTTGCGGCAAACACTGCAGACGTAGGTGAATTCCCCAAGATGCTCCCCTCCAATATGAACCAGCAAGTGGTCCAGTTCTCGGCCGCCGTACACACACATGGGGCACTTGAATGGACGATCCCCCTCGTGGACTTGCCTGTGCATCAGCAGATTGCTGCGAGTGGCAAAGGTCTTGAAACACACGTCACATCGATGCGGTTTGATTTCCTGCAAGCAGAGCTGACGTCACTTGGATCAAACTTATGTCAGTAGGCAGTAACAAATTGCCTATAAATAGCAGCCTTTTTCAGCAAAGAGTCAAAGAGCTCAACCGAAAGGTCATAAAAAAGGCAGAAAACTAAGAGAGACAACAAAAAGACATTTATAATTCTTTAAATCTTGCAAATGCTCCCTATTAAAAAAATAAATAAATAAATAACAGAAAGGAAAAGAGAGAGAGAGAGAGACAGAGAGAGAGAGAGAGAGACAGAGAGAGAGAGAGAGAGACAGAGAGAGAGAGAGACAGAGAGAGAGAGAGAGAGAGACAGAGAGAGAGAGAGAGAGACAGAGAGAGAGAGAGAGACAGAGAGAGAGAGAGAGAAAGAGACATTAAAAATCTTTTGTCTCCACCAAATAAAACAAAAAAAGTTAACAGAATTATTTTTCAGAGTGCAGCAACAGAGAAAACATACACCTACATCCAAGAACATGAAACAACTGACAAACAGAAAAAGGAGCAGACAAATATCACATGTCACAGAAGATAGAATGAAATGACTCATTACGGCTTCCGCGAAAGATATCAGTATCATCATCAGTTGAACATCAGCACTTTCCACAAGCGTGCCCACGCTCTACGCAGCAAAAAAATGGAATGGTGTCGCCTTACGCTATAAATACAAATGTACGCACTTTCATCTTCTAAGCGGTCAACTTAAAGCAGTTGCTAAAAAAGGAAAACTGTATGATTTACCTAGTGGATGCAAAGCAGCAGCAGCTGGTTCCAATGCAATATTGCTAAGGCCCACATACTATTACCACAGTGTCAAATGCACAAAATATTCCGTTTCACCCCCCCCCCCCCCCCCCCCAAAAAAAAAAAAAAAGAGTGTGTAGCGTTTAGCGATGAAGTGGCAAAAGCATGGAGCAGACGTTAACAAAACGGACACATTATGGTAGGAGTGTCTGAGGAATGCTCCCCTGATTTTTTTTGATTTTTTAATTAGACTAAAACCTGTGCAGTCTGGTGCATCATTTTGCCGTAATTTAAGTTATTCAGAGGAGAAACACTTTTGGGAAGGAATTTTTTTAGAATTAGACTGAAGAGATCTGTGCAATTTGATGCGTTATGGCATGATCTAAGTGCTTGAGAGGGGGGAACACGCTTCTGTGTGCAAGTGGGGGGGGGGGGGGGGGAGATAAGAAATCAACCCAAAGGTGGGAGATCTAAGCCCTGTGTTAAGTGTAAAACTTTTACACTCAGCTTCCTGCTATCCTTCTGCTGTACCCTTACAAAACAGAGAGAAACTTACCAGATGCGTCCTGATGTGTGACTGCAAGGCGTTGAGAGTTTTGAACCTTTTCATACAGTCATGACACTCAAAAGTCCTCTCGTCGGAGTGCACCACCGCATGATGCTTCAGACCCATCTTGAACTTGAACCCCTTCCCACAAATCTCACAACTGTAGCGCGTCTCGTTCTTGTGAATCCACATGTGTTTGGTGCAGTCTGACTTTGTCTTGAACGCCATTCCGCAGCCAGGGTGGGTACAGGCGTAGGGACGAACGTCTCCGTGCTTGGCCTTGTGGCTACGCAGCTCAAAGTTTGACTTGCAGCGATACGAGCACTGGTCGCAGTGCAGTGGCTTGATGTCCGTGTGTCGCCGGAACAGATGGGTGCGCAGGGCGGACGAGTATCTGAAGGCCTGGTTGCACTGAAAGCCAGTGTAAACAAACAGTGCTTTATGAAGCAGGAAGGAAAACAAGTTGCACAGTGAATGAATTTTATCACAGACACACGCTGGGTTGAACTGTACAAGTAGCCTGCACACTACCACTCTGCTGAAGCAGGAAGAAAACAGTCAAAGCACAAATAATACTACAAATGATCCATAGTTCAGAAACAAACAAGTCATTATGTGCAAAAATGTTAACCCTTGTTTCAGCTGGAGTTGCTTGCTTTTCCTGGCCCAGGAAACCACATAGACAAAACTAGTGTGGCTCCCATCTATTCTGAATAATTTACAGTGCATGACAAATGAATTACCTCATAAATTTAGAAGGCTGCAATCTGAATCCAATGAGCATACTCATGAGAATTACACACATTCACTGACACATAAAAGACCATGAACTGATCACAAACACAAGGTGCTGCGCAAAGGGTCAGCTCTGCTACTCAAGTTACAGAACTAAAACTGCGTATCACCTTTGCTATTATGGGATGGTGGGGCGTGGTGGGGGTGGGGGTGGGGTTGGGGGTGGGGTTGGGGTGGTGGTGCTAGAAGTCCCTGTTGTGTAGTGGTAATGAAGCACTTCAAACTGGGAAACCTAAGTTTGAATCTTAGCCAAGCGAGATTTTTCCAACCTAGGTCGGCTCCTACCTAGCAGGTGAGCTTGGGGCTAATAGAACAACGGCTGAAATATCCAAATATCTGTAAAGTAGACACTTACATGTGGACATGCATGAGGTTTTGCCCGCACTTCCTTATGGACGTCCATGTGCTTGGTGAGCCCCTTGCGCCACTTGGTGCGGAATTCGCATTTCTGACAGGCGTAGGGCTTATCCAAGTTGTGCTTATCCTGATGACGCTGAAGGTCAACCAGGACGCGACTTTTGTAGGGGCACAGGTGACATTTGTAGGGTTTCTTGTTCGTGTGTTTCCATTCATGCTCCCTCAGTTTCTGCGTCATGGAGGTGATGAAGTCGCAGTGGCGACACTTGCTGAGAGAGTTGTTCTTGATATGGCGCTCAATGTGAAGGAGAAGCTGTTGGCGACTCCGTACCTTCTGATTGCAAAACTTGCACCTGGAAGAGACAGAAAAAACGTACGCTGATACAAGTCAGGGTACATGTATTATTGTATTTCATACTGTTCGACACACAGTTACGCTTCAACACACACACACACACACTTATGGTGACCTGCGGAGAGTTTAAGTTCCTAATGTTTGTGCAGGTGCGGCATATAATTATTAATCAACAAATAGCACTCTCTCTTTGTGCTTATGGTCGGAGTGTTTGTGTGCATGACAACCACAGTATCTGAGAAAACCTGAAAAAGGGGATAATTTATATCAACAACAAATGTACAGTGAGAGGGTGTACTTTACTGAACCCAATTATAACATGGCTAAAATGAGTACCAGGTTTAATTACCTGCCCAAAACAACATCAAAGTCAATCTTTGTTTGCCAACTGATTTTTTTTTTTCTTCTTCATAAAACTCAACAGAATTTTTAATGGACAATGTTGTACTGCCTAAGCCATAACTCAGCAGCAGAACTGGCAAACACCACAACTCACCTAGCCAAAACTGTCCATGAAAACAGTCTGACAAGCTTACACCGTGCCAGGTTATCTTAAAAGGCTGAGGCATAAAGAAGCAACCAAAAAAAAAAGGGGGGGAGGGGGGCGGGCGAATTCGAGACAATAAGAACAATAAACAGATACAAAGAAAAGAAGAGAGAGAGGGAAAAAAAAAAAAAGAACAGAGGAAAAAAGCAAAGATAAAAAAGAGAGCAAAACAGGAGAAGAAAGAACAGAGTATAAAAAGCAAAGATAAAAAAGAGAGGAAAAACACCCTCTCACCTGTATAAATTCCCAACCCTGTAGTCATAGATGTCTAGTGGCAAGTCAGCCTCTGTGATGGTCGGTCCCCGACTAAATCGCCCGCCAACTGACGTGTCACAGTGTGGATCCTCTCCTTCATCATCGTCAGCCTCTTCCTTCACTTCACACTTGATGTGATCTGTCAGTCCCTCGGGTATGTCTCCCTGTCGCTCCTTCCTTTGCTCTTGTGTTTCGCAGTCCGCACTCTCAGGCTCAGTTTTGATGACAGTTTCGGCGTTGTAAGCGGCAGCACCCTCTGCTGGCATAACGATCATGTCACCTTCATAGGACAACACCAAGA
>JACVVK020000053.1:917500-975000 GCA_018292915.2 Batillaria attramentaria
TTCTAAAGGCACTCTCACACTAATTGCTTGTGTGGCTTTTGTGTCCTGCGTCAAACCCCAACAGACTAGTTACCTAGCACCCATTCACACTCTAACTCCACCATCAGCAGCCA
Organism: Batillaria attramentaria; assembly: GCA_018292915.2. Classification (NCBI taxonomy): domain Eukaryota; kingdom Metazoa; phylum Mollusca; class Gastropoda; family Batillariidae; genus Batillaria; species Batillaria attramentaria. The sequence goes on from JACVVK020000053.1 coordinate 917,614, forward strand.
TCACTTTGGCAGATGGCTTTCTGAATAGCCTGATGAATTATATACCTCCAGTTTTGCAAGTGTAAATATGACACCCAGCTATAGTATAAAATGCATGTGAGTGAAACTGAGAACTGACAGTTCTGACAGGTTTTGCCTCTGGTATGAGGTATGCACATATGGCATAATGTCTGTTGATAAATTGTTGCTGGTTAGTCCTCAGATTTTATGGGAACAGGGGGGGGGGGGGGGGGTCACAATAGCTGTGTCACAGATTTTGCTTAGGTTGTTTGAGATCTGCAAGTTAGAAGGTTATAACCGCTTGCAACAAAAACAGTCTAAAACAAATGCTGATCAGCACCAAAGCCACAATTTTACACAATAATAATGCTAATAAAACGAATAACAATAAAAAAAATAATAATAATGAGCACTGTACTTCTATGGCACCTATCCTTCAATAAGCTGTAAGTGCCTTCCAAAAACCGATGGGGGCGGGATGGGCTGTGTATATATGTACAGGAAGTAAGTAAAGCTGAGCACACTACCTAGATCTAGGAGATGTGTGCTTTGTATGCCATTGGACAAGTCCGCCTTGCCCTATTTTGGCTACAAGCCACAGTGGAGGGGGGGGGGGGGGATCTACCATCCTAGGGCTGAAACGTCTAACAGATCTAAGGGTATCTCACTATTCATAGGGCCCCAATGGTCGGTACAACCTAGGCCATATGAATTGGTGATTTTAGCCGCTCACAACTAGGTTGTACACAACAGTACAAGCAGACATGTCATTGTACTTTCTGTGCTCTGTGTGTTTTCTGTATAAATTTTCATGGTCCATGCACATAGTGACATTCCTGACATGAGGTTCAGCCCTAGTCGTTTCTTATTCTGAACCACGTACTGCTGACAGCTACACCAGGGACATGTATCCATGGAATCCACATCAAGCTCATGCATACTTTTATGAAATTAAAAATGAGAGATAAAAAAAAAAAAAAACAGTGCTTCTGACATAATACATGAAGTTATGGTTGTAAACTTCACCAGTCTACAGTGTGTGTGTGTGTGTGTGTGTGTGTGTGTGTGCATGTGTGTGTGTGTGTGTGTGTGTGTGCATCCATGAAAGTGAAATGAAGGTTATGCTACATTTTCAGCAGAATTACAAACGTTCTACAAACTTTAAAAACCCAAATACCAATTACATGAATTTTGGACTGTCTATTTACATTGTAGCAGTGCACTTTACAGGCTCAATCTATTCCCCATTCCTGCACTCTGCGTACCTTACAAGAAATTAATCTGTTGCTAGTGTAGGAGGAATTTGTAAAAGTCAAGTCCGGCAAAACTATGACAGCTTCTGCTCAGCTACCACCAGTACAACATTCTTTGAAACGGGGCACAAACTAGGACTGCCTATCAACCTGTCTACACTGTGGCATTTACCTTAAGTACCACTCAACCCACTGCAAAACAGACAAAAATCAATGAGCCAATTAAGTAATTAATAAAATTAACTGCATCGTGGTGCTGTCAAGAGCCTCTAGGGGCTGTTCAACGTAAAACATTGGCCAGCAAACTGCCCTACGATTACAAAATGTTGCACAACACTGGGTCCACAGCAAAGATCAATAACAGCACCGGTCCACACTGAGAATAAGTGGCCGTTTCTCAATCCCTTCCTTGTTGCAGTTTTCCCAGTGTACTTGTACCAAGCATCCTAAATGTTAGTGCATTCTCAGCTCAACTCATGTCAGCAGTTCACAAGAGGGGACTTGTGGAACTGAAACGGAACACCAATATGCAACAGCTGGCTTACAACTTACCTACTTTCTCCCTAAGCAGTTACTGGTTTGGCTAATTCTTATCTGTTACAGCCTAGCCTTGCACATGACCCAACCCACTTTCGAATACACAAGCGGCCATGTTCGCAGTGTTCAGCTGAACAGCCCCTTTTACTTCCTCAAGTGTGTTTCCAGGAAAATTTTGCATGAAACTTTCGTCGAAAGTCAATAACAGTCTGTGTCGGCAAACGGCACAAATACAGCGAAGCAACAAAAGCACAACCATATAAAATATTTACCTTATTCTGAGAGACTGTAGAAACTTTGCGTGACCCAAAATTGTTTGCAACACTCCGCCCTCAGCAGCAGACGAGACAAGCTGAATGCATAAATTATGCAAATCGAAGTTATCTTCTGTTATGGCACACGCAATTCCCTATTTGCAGATTTCATTTTCAAGAACGACGCTTACATCACGGAAAACGTGTCGACTAAAGACCTTCTGCATGAAAACGATCAACAGGAGGATGACGGCGACGTCCTGGGGTCATTTTTCTTTTTTGTCAAGAGTAGGCTCCCATGGAGAGACTGTCGTAAAAGGAGTCAGCCCGGATTTGTTTATCTTTGTCTGTTTGTCTTCAAACTAGCAAAGTTTACTCTTCACAATTAAAGCATGCATTTCTGTGATTACATTTTCATCTTTCTTTTTATTCGCATTCTCCCGACGATTTACGGTAAACTCTTAGTTTACGGCAGTTTGGAAGCGTCTGCTGGCGGCTACACATTCAACGCTAAACGAAACGTCGGAAATCCTACCCTTACGAGAAGTTTTCGGGATACATCAATACAGAATTCACGTGGAGTCAGTTTTGACTCTTTTATATCTAGACTGCACATGTGCTAGACTGTGAAGTTTTCTCACATCAAAGTGCAGAGTAGTGTACGTAGAAGTTGTTCCGTTCTTCAATCGTAAGAGTTATTCTGAGCTCACACCATGCAGCCCATGTGGAACACCATTTTCGTGTACGTGAGGGATTGACTACTGCTTTGCATTAAACGTATCGCCTGACAGTGATTAACTGTATTAATTCAGTCAATTATTAAATGTGAGAAAGAGCAAGCGGGATGTGTGTGTGTGTGTGTGAAAAGTTTACATCAGTTTTAAGCAAGCAAGGGGAAGAATGAAGAAACGCAATGTTTCCGTTTCTGTGACCGTAGATCCGCACCCCAGACAAGCTCTGTGTCTCACACCGTACGTGAGTGTCGACCGCTTAAAGTGCAGTTTTGGTAATCTCCAAGCATAAACGAAACAGACATACCGCTGTCCAGTCGAAGGAGAGGGTAGGGGTGGGAGAGGGAACAGCCTCCTTTGTCCCTCATTTCCTGATCCCATAATTAAAGAACTGATACTGGTGATAGAGAAGGTGGCACTTTTTTGTGGCAGAGTATGTGTCTCCTCCCAGGGTGGGTGGGGGGTGTCGGTCAAGGACATGGGTGGCCGAAAGTTTTCCCTGGGAGGCCCCTTTGTGATGAGTAGGAGGCCACTATTAAGTAGAGCTAGTCTATACAGATCCGCAGTCATAGATGGAGATGCTGCGATAAACAAAACTCTATTTTTCCTAATTTTTGTAAAATTTGATTGTTTAATTTTTATTGTGTTTTGCCTGTGTATCTGTGTGTGTTTCACTGTTTGCAGTTGACTCAGTGATGTCGAAGGGACTGCAGATTGTTCCAAACTGTAGGAGCTGACCTCTGACAGTATAGTCATCATGGAGGTGGTGAAAAACTTGCTGAAACGATTATCATTACGAGAGCTCTGCTACGTCTGTTTGTGTGTCATCATCTTCTACCTCTTCCGAGCTAGGGATACCTACTATCTAATCCCAACCTGGCGTAAGCGCAGTCAACCCCACCATTATAACAATGGAAAGTTTCCGACTTCAGAGGAATACCTGCCCACTCCTGTAGTGACAGACCTGGAGAGTGATGGTCTGAACGAGGTCGTGCTGGTGACAGTGGATGGGAGACTGAGCGTGCTCGTGTTGCCAGAGCGGCCAAAAATGGACGATGGGTCGTTGCCACATGTCGTCGTGAAGAACGATGTGGAGTTGCAGTTGACGAGATCTGATGGCCGTATTGCCCGCCCGGTACTTTTGGAAACGGGTTTTACGGTTCCATATCAGTCTATGATGCAGATAAGAAAGCAGGTAGGTTGGGCTGTAAGTTTTGTTGTTGTTAGTTTTCAAGGATACAGATGTATCAGTCAGCATGCAGCTCCATCCTTACATAATTATTCTCTCTCTCTCTCTCTCTCTCTCTTTCTCTCACATAAATGCTTTTTCTTTTTTAGGGAATCAGTAAGAGGGTCCAAATTGAACCATTTTGGAAGGTTTGCTTTTGTTTGGTTCTTCTGTATTTTGTTTCCTGTTATTTTGTTGTTGTTGTTGTTTTAGTTCCTTCCAGCATCACCTTCCCTTTGTTCCAATTTTTATTTCTTATTTTATGTTTACACTTTTTTTTTAAAAGAAATATTATCAGGTAGATGTACAGATTCTGTATAGAGAATACACAGCAACTCCGATTTTATAACAAGCCACTATGCACTGAGTGTGAGTGTGTGCGTGCGCGTGTGTGTGTGTGTCAGAGAAAGAAGAGGCATGCGTGTACGCACAAACAGAGCAAAAGCAAACTTCTTTTGTTGGCGTTCGTCTTCTGAACACTCCCGAGGTTGTCCTCTTGGACAAGAGGATTATGTGAACGACCTATTTTCATTTGCCTCTTTACTTTGGCAGCTACGCTCGGTCTTCGAAGGACTTTAAATCTCTGTTTCCAGAGAGTGTTGGTTATCATTGCTGAAGATAGTCCCCACATAACAATGATAACAATAACAACATTTTGCTGTAGCCTCACTGTTCTGGTCAACAATGACAAAAGGCTTCGCGTGAGGTGTAGAAGAAAACTTGTAAACTTCGGTATCAGAGTAGATTGCTGTTGTTTCGCACCCTATTGAAATTGAAAACTGATGCCATATTCTGTTTTGCAGATCATAGTGATAGTCACAGATGACTGGCATGTCATGTGTTATGACCCCGACCTGACCCTGAAGTGGGAGGTGACCCTCCCAAGCGGTGACCTGGGAGACGAGGTGTACCAGGTCAAGTCCCTCGGTGCGCTGATCACTTCCCACTCTGTACAGAAAAATGACGGCGGACTCATTATCATTGGGGGAAATTTCATGCACAAGACGCACCACACAAAGGAGCTGCCCGTTGAGACTGTGGAGTAAGACTGTGTTTGTGTGTTGTTGGTGGTGTTCTGTGAGACCCCTACCCCCCACTTACACATTTCGTTGCAGTCAAATAAGTGCCAAAATGCCAGGTATTACAATTTCCATGTCTCAAGAAACTTCTGTAGACTTTTACAGGTGTGAGTTTTTTCCCACTGGTCGCTGGAATTCCACCGCCTCTAGGTCATTTGCCATTATTTTGGGGGGGTTGTTTTTCCGCCATCAAGAAGAAAAAAAGTGGAACACTCAGGACAGTTTATCAGTATCACGTATCATTTTTCAATGATTTTTTTTTTCGGCTCCTAGGCCAATTTTGGGTGTTTGCTGTTGTTTTTCCACCGTTTTGCAAGAAATAGAACGCTCCCTTCTTCCCCCCATCCACCCATTTCAATCCAGTTGTTGGTTTTATGGGTATCACCGCCATTTCCTCTTTTCTTTATAAACCACATGCTGTTTTCTGTCTGGACCAGTGGCAGAACTCTTGCCTGTTTTAACAAGACTTATGTACAGTTGTAAATGTGATGGCAGTATGTATTTATTAACTGTTATTATCACTCTACATGTAGTATTTTATGTATTTGTTGAACAGCCAGGAGGGCAACAAGACGCAGGAAACAAAGACGGTCGTGGAGGAGGTGGAGAACTTGACGCACTTTTCCACCTTTGCCCTCAGTGTCACTAACGGTACTATCCGCTGGCATCACATGCCAGGAGACTTCGGGGAGCAGAAACACAACATACAGGTCAGATGTGATGCCTGATGTCTCTGATGACCCCCCCCCCCCCCACCGCCCCCCCCCCACCCCACCCCCCAAAAAAAGAAGAAAGAAAAAAGATACAAAACCAAAAAAAAAACCAACTAACAACAACAACAAAAATGCACACGCACAGTAATAGAATTAAAAAGTGCTTCTTGTAGTTTGTTTTAGCTGACTCTTTTGTCTTTGCTATCAAAACAAAACATTAAAAAACAACAGCAAAAGAAAACCCATATAAAACACAATACCCAGGTACCATGCATACGTATAGGCATCTGATCTGTTTCTGAGTTACTGGTGTTGATGGTGTGTGTTGATGTGGCTTCGCAGGATCAAGAATCTGAACATCACTGGAAGCTGGGTTTGCGAAAGAACAGGAAACACGCTGGGGAGTCACCATGGAAAATGTACAGTCGGCAGCTAAATCAGCACATGGTAAGCCAGTCACTACCTTGCAGAATAAGCCAGTCACCACCTTGCAGAATAAGCCAGTCACCACCTTGCAGAATAAGCCAATCACCACCTTGCAGAATAAGCCAATCACCACCTTGCAGAATAAGCCAGTCACCACCTTGCAGAATAAGCCAATCACCACCTTGCAGAATAAGCCAATCACCACCTTGCAGAATAAGCCAGTCACCACCTTGCAGAATAAGCCAGTCACCACCTTGCAGAATAAGCCTGTCACCACCTTGCAGAATAAGCCTGTCACCACCTTGCAGAATAAGCCAGTCACCACCTTGCAGAATAAGCCAGTCACCACCTTGCAGAATAAGCCAGTCACCACCTTGCAGAATAAGCCTGTCACCACCTTGCAGAATAAGCCTGTCATCACCTTGCAGAATCCGCTTCTCCACTACTGTTACACTATTGTCGCAGAGGCTGACAACTTTTGGTGCTTTCAAATTCAACATTCTTGGTGGAATCTGAACATAAATCGTTTGCCACCAACGAGCAGCGTAAACTTGTTTCAAGACTTAAAGCTCATATAAATTTTACAGTCCATTTTTCATATGCCTGGTTCAGGCTTTTGTTATTTCTGTTTATTGGCTGGGTTTTTTTTTTTTTTTTTTTTTTTAAATCAAGTTTTGGTCGTGTGCATAATTCACAAGTCTTTTGTTGCAATGTTTTCTTGTTTGTCCCACAGCCTTACATGTGGGTGAACAACCAGCACACCAAATTCACCCTTGGCCGATTTGCCAAAGACAAGCAGACTGGGAGGTCACCGTCAACCACAGAGGCGGATGTGGACGAAGATGATGTACAGATTTCCAAACACCAGTCAGCATTGTCCGCTCAGCACATTGTTGGATATGCGTATGGCGGCCACAGACCTCACAGCGAATCTGAGCATGCGTCGAACCCAAACGCAGTCGTCATACGGGGACCTCACGGCATCGAGGTTCTGAACCTGTTGTCGGGGCAGCCAATCACACGCTTGGAAATAACGGAGACAAGACATATCCATTTTGACGTGGACGGAGACGGAGAGATGGAGAATCTTGTGTGGGACCTGGGCAAGGTACGATTCGATTGGTCAGTGTGTGAATGCTGCTGACTGTTTTGTTGGTGGTGGTTGTTGACAAAACAACCAATAGCTTATTATTATTACTTGTAACAAGCTACTCAGATTATTATTACTTGTAACAAGCTACTCAGATTATTATTACTTGTAACAAGCTACTCAGATTTAGATTATTATTACTTGAAACAAGCTACTCAGATTAGGATTATTATTACTTGAAACAAGCTACTCAGATTAGGATTATTATTACTTGAAACAAGCTACTCAGATTTAGATTATTATTACTTGAAACAAGCCGCTCAGATTATTATTACTTGAAACAAGCTGCTCAGATTATTATTACTTGAAACAAGCCGCTCAGATTATTATTACTTGAAACAAGCCACTCAGATTATTATTACTTGAAACAAGCTGCTCAGATTATTATTACTTGAAACAAGCCGCTCAGATTATTATTACTTGAAACAAGCCACTCAGATTATTATTACTTGAAACAAGCCACTCAGATTATTATTACTTGTAACAAGCTACTCAGATTATTATTACTTGTAACAAGCTACTCAGATTATTATTACTTGTAACAAGCTACTCAGATTATTATTACTTGTAACAAGCTACTCAGATACTTAGAAAGAGAGAGAGGAGGAGAAGTAATGCAATCAGCGATGCCCTGGTGGCCTTTCACGTCACTTACATACGTCACGTACACGTAAACGTACATATGTGACGTTTTTCATATTCCTACAACATTCTAATGAAGACAAACATGTTTGCCAACACACCAAAGGGCGTAATGTTCTATTTTTATGATTCTCTAAGCTACTCAGATAAATCAGCTGTTGGAAGACAGATATTAAACGTTTCTCTTCTAATACCCATAATTTCACTCATTTTAATATAAAATCAGTGTATCTGTCCACTGAAAACAGACACTGTGCATCACAGTGGTTTGCTCCATGCCAGGGACACGCACGTAGAGAATGTTAAACCTAGGTGTCTGATACCACCCTGCATTTGATGCTTTCCACGCTGAAACTTATTGTCATGGTTTCCTCTGTGTCAGGGTCATACAGCATGTTACCTGGACATCTGGCGTGTGGCCCCTGTCAAGGAGAAACTGGAGCAACTGTCACTGTGTATCTCCCAGCGCTTGATCTGGCAGAGGTCCTGGGCTATGGAGGAGGACGTCTTCAACAGAGTCCCTCCTGTACTGATCAAAAGGTCAGATCAGTGTTTGTGGATAATGCAGGCTTGTGGAATTCTTAGCAAATCTCTTACAACGCTGATGATACCAGTAGCAGTAAGTCCCCGATTGAAGACCTGCTGAAATTTTTGGCAACTTCACAATTTCTTACTTTTTTTTGGTGTTGTGCACTTCTACAAATCTACTTATTAGGAATCTTGATGATCAAGTAGGACAGAAGCTATGCTTCTTGTCCATAGTCTGAGTTTTTAACCCCCCAAAAAACGAGGGGGGGGGGGGCGTGTCTTGGGTGAGGAGGGCGATTAGTAAAGTAGTTAAGGTAAGTGGCTTGTATGAAATGTAGCAGGGAAATGTGGCTGGTATAAAACGTTCCCAGTATTTGGTCAGAACACAAGGTATAGCAAACAGCTGATGAAAATATCACACGACAAGGCTTATGCACATCTAGCTGTCACTTTCTTGGCTCATTTTTCTTTTAATGGGGATATGTCTACATCACACTAAATTCAGCATAATCTGTGTTTGCATTGCAGTGTCGCAAAGAAGAGCGGTGTGTTCCGGCACTTACTAGGTCAGCATCTCACCAGCGAGCAAGAGTACGACCTTATCTCCTTCGGTGCCGTTGGCAGGATGTCGTCCTTTGACCTCACGGGCAACATCCACTGGCAGGTAACAGAAGGGGAATTTAGAAGTGATTTCACAGCAACATGAAACTGAGCTGGTGCAGGATCGGATGAGTGAGTGAGTGGATGTTTCGAATGTTAAACGTTGGCTGTCCTTCACGAGGGTGATTTTAAGATGGAGGCACTAGAAAAAGCCTGCGCAAATTTTGGCTCTCTTGGGATTGAAACCATCTACGCTCCAAGTCCAAGTCCTAACAGACAACCAGCTGAGCCATGCAACTCCCAGGTGAAGCATTGGGCCTAGCTTCCATGCTCAGGTTGTGAGATCCATTTCTGGTTGGGAGATAAAACTTGATCTTTGACAACAGCCAGAAGATTTTTTTTGTGTGTGTGTCAGTTACTTAATCCAAGGCATGTACATTGTCCTGCCAAGTAAAACATACTGATTCTTTTTACAGGTGCAGACATCATGCAAATGGAGTGAGCTGTCAATCAAACTGAGACGGAAGTCGATTGATTCCGTACCTCAGGAGATCGAGGAGGAGTTCATGCAGTCGTTCTGGCCAAACTTCATTCTTCTGCCTCTCAAGGTGTCTGATCGTAAGGTGCGAAACACTCAACACCCGTTTTGTTTATCCTTGACTGTGATGGAGACATTACACAAACAAGGCTAGTTCACACAGCCAAAGGAAACGGGCAACATTAGGAGTATGCACAATTTTGGTCTTCTGCCTAGGCTTTTGGTCGAACTCACGTCACGCTTACCACGTGAATTGTGAGAGCAGTGGAGAGGTTTATTGAGCCACCAGCCACTGTATGAATGTTCTGTGTTATTGTCTTCGTTATTGTTATTATAAAATCAACAATACACATCATGACGGCAGCAGTACACGCTTATGTTTCCAGGATGTGGCAGCAGTTGTAGGGTGGAACAGTCTGTCTCTCGTTGACCTGGTGGACGGGACACTGCTAGCGGAACACAGTATTCCCTCCCCTCCCACTGGACCACTTGCGTATGGTGACTTTGACAACGATGGCATCAGCGATATCATTCTGGCTTGCAAGAAAGGGTTTGTGTTGGAGACACCTCTCTCTCTATTTCATATCATTGGAAAATGTTGTGTCATCTATACATTCCGTCTTTCTTCCTTCACTCATTCATTCATTCTTTCTTTCTGTTGTTCATTTGTTACTGCACTTAGACTATATAGTGCAATTTTCAGAATGGCAAAATTCATATTCAGGTCTGATGAATTTGAGTGACTTGATGCACTTTCACACTTTTCTGCTGAAGATTATGTCATGTTTGACTTGTGCCGTTGTGGCAATAAATTGCTGTCCTACATTCCCCTTCCACCAGAAAAAAAAAACCCAAAAAAACTTTCTTATTAAAATGATCATTGTGCATCTGTTTGTTTTTGTTTCAATAGATTCATCGGCTTCACTGTGAAGCAGAAGGCAAACTACGAGTACACCATTTTGTACGCATCAGCCGTCCTGCTCATCATTCTGTTTGTCACGTGGGTACTGATACAACCGTCCGAGGTACCAGAAACTCCTAACAAGTGATTTGTTGTGCAAAAGTGTCAAATGGAACGAGTGAGTGGGTTTATTGGCAGGACTGAGGAAAGAAGAGCTCGTGCAAGTTGGCAAGGATGGATTGTGTCTATGCATGGAGACAACTAAAGTGTGTTGCAGGATTAGCAGTTTTTGACTTTGAGTTTGAGGTTGAAAATGTTCGAGCTGTATGGTCAACATCTTTTCCACTACTCCTATAGCTATCTTCAGCATTGAGGTGCCGCAAAATCTGAGATGTCAGTATTTCTGATTTGGTTTATCAGTTTGTTGGAAGGAGTCCAAATTATTGGGGGAGGGGTAGAGGGGTGCAGTAACTGAAAACAATATGCATGATCTGCGTGTGAGTGTCCTGGCTAGTTGCAAAATAGACATGGCGTTAGATTCGTCAGTTGATAATGGGATATGCTGTAAGTGTAATGACTGGGTGCTAGTCTGAATGTGACGTTTTCTTTCTCATCTGTTTAGTTTGTGGGTGCTTTCTGTGAACTCTCAAAATTGTGTGTGTGTGTGTGTGTGTGTGTGTGTGTGTGTGTGAGCTTTGAAAGAACATTTGAGGTAGTCAATACTGTGAAAGTAAACATTCCTGTTTTAATGTCTTTGTCATCTTTTCTGTCAATTTAATGGTGGTCACACACACACACACACACACACACACACACACACACACACACACACAGTGTACTGTCACATATATTAAGAACAGAAACATTTCAGTGATAGATTTAATCCCTGTATCAGTATCACAAATAGGAAACAGACAGCTAACTTCAAGTCAGTTCATACATGTATTAATTATTGCAGGCGGCAGTCGAACAATAAAATCTAACAAAATTGAAGTACACAAATAATTTAAACAAAACGATTAACTACGATTTACCAACAATTTATGCACAGAAGTGTGCCACATGTATAACAATAATGTAGGATTTCTTTGATTTTTATAAACTGAAAACTATGTAATTCTACTCCAGATGCATTTTGGTACACAGTGATGACGGTTAGCAACAATTTGATAATACAAGTATAAAACACACAAGCCTGAGTCGAACTTGTCATCTACAAACTGTCAGTAAAATACACTACAGTCCCCTATTCATCTGAGGCTAAGAACTTAATATGCTTTGCATTAGCTGCATCTCGACTGTGTCATGACTTTCATTTCAAAAGCCCCAAGTCAAATTTTGCCAGAGTGATGCAGGTAGACCATTTAGAGAGAGCAGAGCAGGGAAATAAATGTACGAATTTAGATCAAACATGGCAGGTACATGTCATCAGAACTTACAGAACAGCATGAAGTGCAGATAAATACCCAGTTGGTATTTTAAACAATAAATACATTTCCTGGGATGTGTGTGTGTGTGTGTGTACATGGTACAATAAATACATTTCCTGGGATGTGTGTGTGTGTGTACATGCATTCGCTCGGGGAAGTGTGGGTGCTGTAGACTATAACTGGTGACAGTTGCAAAGGATGGAGGAGAAAATGCAAGAACTGTCTACACTCAAACATCTTCTAGTTGTCTAAATTCACTGAGCATACATGTCAGATGCAGTCTTTTTGCATTAGTTGAGCTCAAAACGTTCGTATAGGGACAGTCAGTTTACTCTTTGTACTTTCCCCACTTCAAGGGTTCAAATCTGATGACAAACATAACTTTTACACTCTGTATATATCATTCACTGATGTATGTACAACTTCTATGCAGCTGAAAGTATGCAAACCTTTGGTCTAATTTAATGGTATGTTTTCATTAAATTAGCAGCAGTGGACGAGTACCCAACTGCTTGTAATTATATGCACCAAGTACATCTTGATGTGGGTTTCAAATTTAGTATGAATGTCAACATTTTCCTCATTTTCTAGCTTCTATAAAGCATAAAATGTAGGATAGCACATATACATATTTGTCTTCCTGTCACATTATAATGAGAGAGGAACACTGGCAGTGTGTCTTGTTTGTAGACAGAAATGCTAGGCAGCTTCCGCACAGTAAGATTTGGGTAGCACCAACAGTCAATAATAAATAAATGTTCAATTATATCTGTACACCTCATACAACAGAAGAGCCAATACTGCCAAACGATGTATAAATCTGTTTAACACGTACGAAAACATAAGGTACCTTCACTGGAGATCTCCAGTCCTGACTTGCATGTAAACTTGAAAACACTTTGTCAACATCACTGAAAGCAAAACTCAGGATTTCAGGACAAGTTGGAAGTAGCAGAACCAGTGTCAACACAGGGTTACAGTCAAAATGGTCACGAGTGTTTCCGGTGCTACCAAGCATCAAAAGTTCAAATGACAATTTCTCTCATGCAAAGCCATATGTTCGCAGCATGAGCGTTCGGACATCTTTGCACTGTAATATGGAGTAAGTGAACGTTGTCTGGCTGACAAATGGCCCCTTTCTCCACTTCATGCTGACAGACCGATTGGAGTAGCACTGGAAACACTTGTGTCCATTTTGAGTACACCTTGTGGTTAAAGATGTATACAAGAATCAAACTACCAGTGTTTTACACTCATACACTCATTTACATCCAAACACTGCTAAAACAAACTACCAGTGGACACATTATATTTGACTGGACGTGCACATTTAACTTGGAACAGTTACCTCGCATATCTTGAAATGAGAGAAATTATATCAGTACTTAGTACTTGTATACTTACATTTCTAATTATGTGTACATTCAATGAATTCCAATTTAAAATACTGTATGCCTATAATGTACAGTTCAAGCAGTAGCTGAGGGTGTAACGTTATTTCGCCCAGTACAGTAGTATTTCTTATGGGCGATGAACGTGGAGAGATAGGTGAAGCTGATATCACAGTTCTTGCAATACGGCGGTCCGACGGCCTCTCCCTCCCCCCCTCCATCCTCACACACACCCCCAGCACGCGCAGATGACGCTACGTCTCTGGCAGGACCCGGAATCGTGGACGGGGGAGGAATCAGGAAGAAGGGAAACAAGCCAGCGGCCGAGGCTGGTAAGGAATGTGGGAGGATCTGTGGCTCAGCTTTCACTGTCGAGGAACTAGCGGGCGCCGGGGAAACTCGGGGACTCTTCTTCACCGATGCCCCTTGCTCAGGGGAGGGAAATCTATCGGAAGCGTTGTCCGAGATCGAAGGGGGTGTTCTCACGGTGGAAGGCGACGGGGAACGTACCTTGGCTTTTAGATCTCGGCAGGTATCAGCAGAGTTCTCCTCAGGTTCTGTTTTGATCTGCACATCTTCAACTGCGTGATCGTCCACAGCTGTATCCGAAGAAGTCTGGGCCGTGAAACCGCTATCAGATTCGTCTTCCCTGGGAGAAAAGGTTGCAGATCTTTTGGGCGATCTCTGGAGAGATGTGCCATTAATGTGGGTGTCTGTGGGGACTTTCATGCCAGACTCTTTACCTGCAGCTGAATGCTGCCTCTCCTCCATCTCTACATCTTTATGACTTTCTACAGCAGCCTCATCATCAACGTTTTTACTGCACTGTTCATACCCTGTGTCTACTGGCTCTGTTTTCACAGACACAAGAACGGGTGTTAGTTTTCCATGCGGAGTTGTGCGCCTTTCAGTAGCGTCTCTTTCCGAGGACGGTGTCCTGGCTGGGCTGAGGGACTCTGGGTGATTTTCTTTCTCCTCCCTGGGAATGACTGAATGAGAGATATCGATGTGAGCCCTCAGATCGTCCAAAGATTTGGCGACGTACTCACACTGATCGCAGTGAACCAGCGCCTGGTTATACTGACTGGCAATTTCGTGGATGCGCATGTGCATGGCAAACGATCGCGATTCTGAAAAGCATTCACCACAAATGTGGCACGCGTGGGGCTGGTCAGGCACAGCCAGAATGTCAACCTTTTCAAAGGCTTTCCTAGAGCGCCTGCGTTTGTACGGTTCGTTTTTCAGTCTTATCAGTTCCGCCTCAAGATCGAGAGGGCCCTGCGCGGTCTTGTCACTGTTGGTCTGAATTGGTACGAGCGGTGGCTCCTGAAATTCCACCATGTGGTTGTCCGTAAAGTCCTCCCCATTGTCAGTGTGGGTCTTTCCGTGCATGCGCATTCCTCGCACCGTGTTGCCACGGTAACCACACAGAGTGCATCTGTAAGCGCTGGTGGGATTGTGCACCTTCATGTGTTCGGCCAGTCGCTTGTCCGTCTGCGTGACATAATCACAGTGGGAGCATCTCAAAAGCCTGGCTTGCGTCATCTCCGCACTGCACAGGTGGAGTTTGAGCAGTCGCGAGGAAGAGAAGACGGTGTGACACTGATTACAGCAGTACTGTCCGGGACTGGGTGAGGAGCTGCTGCTTGTGGGTGAGCGCTGCTCAGTCGTGCCCGCCCCGACAATCTCTCCCCCTTGGGTCTGCACTATGACAGTGTGCTCGCTGTTCTTCCCGTGCGGGCAGTAGAACTCTTTGTGAGCTTTCAGGTTACTGGCTGAGCTAAACTTGATCTTGCACGGGATGCAGAAGAACTTATAGTAGACCTCCTCAGCACCGTGCGCGGGACCCACAGGACTTCTCAAACCGGCTCGTACGTGTGGAACTGCACTTGCTGCTGCTGGGTGTAAGTAATCAGCAGTAGCAGCAGCTTGAAGAAATGACGTTCGGCTTGGACTGGGAGTGCCGTGTGGGGAGCGGCTCGCACGGGATGCCGTGGCTGTTACTGTTGCAGTTACCTCCCCTGGTTCTAGGCCCTCTGGGGACTGACGGCTATCGGGAGAGGAGGGTCTGTCTAGTCGGTTTTTCTTCCCAGAGCAGTAGACTTTCTTGTGGACTAGGTAGTTCTCGTGTTTGTAGAAGATGATGTTGCAGTCTGTGCACTTGCTGATGCCTGGCGGTGTGGAGCCGAGAGCTTGAGCGGGCAATGGAATGCTGGGTAAACCTGCCGCGGTGACCATGGGGTGCATGGGAAGGAAGCCCGGAATGAGAGACGGGGTGGAGATAAGATGCGGCATGCCAGCCAGTGAAGCGGTGGTGACGGATGTGGAGGAAGGACTAGAAGACGAGTGAATACTGGCCTCAGAACTGAGAGAACTTCTTGGCCTGGTGACCGGTGAGCTGACGAGATGAGAAGTGTGACTACCCTCACTGGGGGACCTCTCTTCCCTTGGCTCCACCTTTTTGGGCTTGTCAAACTCTACTGATGTCTCCCCCGTGCTGGACATTCTGTCCGGTCTGGGAGGATCCGACTTTCTAGTGCTGAGATCCAGTGGCAGTTCTTTTAGAGACTCCTCCCCACTGTGAGGCTTTTTGGGTGATGCGTTCTGGTGAGCATCATCTGGGGCTGGGGTCTTGGATGTGGATGGCTTTGGGGAGAGCGGAATCTTTCGTGGAGACAACTGAGATGGAGAAACGGGTGCACCCATAGCGGCAGCAGCTGCGGCTGCAGCAGCGGACTGAATGGACTGAACGAGGACAGTGGGCAGGGGGATGTTAGCGAGTCCTGACGGTGTCATCACGAGGACCGCTGCTTGACCGGCGGGCATCATGGAGCCTCCTGGGGAGATACTGCCTCCGTTAGCGGCGAGACTGTGCTGTACTGTAGGGAAGACAAACCCGCTCTGTCCTAGTGAGGCCAGCTGCAGCGAGGCAGCCGACAGTTCCTGTGCCATGGAGATGGGAACATGTCCCCCCATCACCTGCCCACCCTCTGCTTTCAAATCCTCTCGGTTAGGTGTGAGTCCTGTGCGTCTCTGAGAGCAGTAGAACTCTTTATGGCACCGAAACGTGCTGAGTGACGAGAACTGGATATTACACTCCTTGCAGTAGGTGGCGCTGGAGTTGATGGGACTGGTGCCAGGTCTCGCGATCGCTCCGTTTCCTGCAGCTTCGCCCCTGTCAGGCGATGTAACGGTCTCCGCGGGTCGAGTATGTATACGCATGTGGCGATTGAGGCTGGCGGGTTTGTCAGCGGAGTAGGAGCAGAGTGGACATCGAAGGACAGTGGCATCTAGACAAGGAACTTTAGAGGGCGGTGGGGAGGACTGCTCGCGATCAGACACATCGCCGCTGTCAGGAGCTGTTGCCGGCCGCTTGCTGCCAGACGTGTGACGAGCTTTCTGAAGGGAATGGCCGAGGCTGGTGCTGTCTGACGAATCAGCACAATCCATCTCCTGCTTGACTTTTGGCACCTCTGGAAAATATGTCAGTTTTCAAGCATCAGGTTGTGTGTGTCTGCTCTACATACATGCAACTGTTCAATGAACACAAGTACACTTATTAGCTTTTTATGCAGTCATACGAATCACCACTAATATCTGTGAAGGTATTTTGTAATTTTAGCATTTCAGTATGACCAAAAAAAAATGTATGAAGACAGCACAGAGTGTCACATGAGAAAAGACTAAACTCCTGAATCAAGTGCGTACGCAAACACCAAACGTACGTACGCGCGCACGCACACACACACACACACACACACACACACACACACACACACACACACACACACACACACACACACACACACACACACACACACACACACACACACACTTTATTTTTTAAATCCCAAATCTCAACATGTCCAAACATGAAGCATTTACCATTGTAGAGTAACTTAACCAGCAGGCATGTGAACTTTACCACTACATGTACCAGCACGTGGTAAGTGAACAATGAATCATCAATCCCCTGCACCAATAATCATTACAGCTCTGAAAGATACTACATTTACAGTGGAGCGATGGGAGAGTGATCTTGGAGACAGTACACTACCTTGTCTGGTCAGACTGTCCGCACTAGTGCTGGGTTTTGGTCGAGGACTGACGATCAGGTCCGACTTCTTCTTCGAGCAGTAGTAGCTCAGGTGACCTTGGAGAGTCCTAGGACTGCTGAATCTCACTCCACAAAATGGGCAACCGTAGATCAGGGCCGCTGAAACAATAGACAATTTATCACATATATCCAAAGGTGCCGTGTAGCAATATCAAGTGAGATGCACAATGTGTGTACAGATACAAAACTACAACAGAGTTTTACAGCCAAAAAGTGGAGGCCCTTTTGTGCAGTTTTTAACCAACCATTTTGGCAAAGTGCACGACTGTCAGTGAATATTATTTCTGTGTTGGGCATTGCAGTACTCTGTCTTTCTTTCACTATCGGTAATGTCCATTCTGAAGACTTCGGACGTTTGGATTTGAACATTTTTTTAACTCACACCCTTTTACAGTCCACCCAAGATTAGAAACCGCAAACGTGATTAAGAAAAATATATGAACACCTGTCCACACAAATGTCAATGTCCATGACATGAGACGATGATGTCAATAAACATCTACTTTGACAGCTTGTACAGTCTGCACCGTTTTTCCTCCAACAATACGAACAAGTGTATACTCAGCACAAATTCACACACAATGACTGAGCACAATCAGAATTATTGACAAGATTATAGGTTTCACCATAGACACATTACTTCAGACAAGATTATATATCAGACAATCGACCCCTAGCACTGACTCAACTTAGACAAACAGCCAAACAGAAAGTAATACACTGTTGATCAAATAAGATAACTTAGCTCCTGATATTACTGAAAGTAGATAAGACAAGCTATGCATAACTAGAAAATTACAGGGGTACACACTGCTTCATGCGAAGAGATAAATAACCTGTATCAGATCGGAACTGTTATGTTATCAGCAAGAACAGATTAGATGTCTGACAATGCGAAGAAAGTACAAACGTTAGGTACAGAGTCCTTGTTTTGGACAGGAATATGCACAATACAATTTTACACACCTGTTCTTGCTATTGCGCTCAGTAGAATGTAGAAATGATATTTGTTTCTTAAATGGAGAGGGGGTAAGGGGGGATGAATTATGGTTCTGAAACTTTGTCTACACATCATACTAGATGGAGATATTTAATCCTTGGCAGTTTGTTTTCGTAGCTATTTCATTTCAAGCAAGCAAACTACAAATGAAAATTTACACCACCTTCTTCCTCAAGGCAGACCAAACATCAGTACAGGTTTGGCTGTGTGTATGCATGCTTTTGTTGTTGTCACTAATTTTTTCCTTTCATTTTTTGCCTTTCATTCAAGGCAGGAAAAAGGCTGACACAGGTTCGAATATCCTCCTTCCACCCAAAGCAGGAAAAATACTAACACGGGCCTGGCGAACCACTTTTCATCCAAGGCTGGTCAAACATTTACGCAGGTCTGACTCATATTTTTGCCTGAGGAAAGAAAAGAATTAAAACATTGTAAACACTCACCATGTCCAGGTGGCGATGCATGCTGCAGGGCTGTCACCGTCTGTTGCTGTGCAGGCGGTGACTCTGCTGAAAGGGGGCGATCAGAAGCACCGGCCACTGGTGACGCTGGTGCCTGTGACATGCCTCGGTCAGCCACTGAAAGCTCATCCAGGTCGAACTCAAAGGTTGCACGAAGTTCTGTTCCCTGCTTTATATCCGCCACAATCTCACACCATATTCGTCCCCCTGCCAAAAGTGAACAGTGAGCCAGTTAAATGTACCAAACAGCTGTTTCAAAATGGGAGTTGGGAGCAAGCCTCTCTGTCATAGTCAAGACCATTTTTCAATTAACGCTATTACAAAGCACTATGAGCCATTACCATACATCACACACATCTGGACACCTGTTAACAGATATGCCCAAAATGTCAGCTAATATGGAAAATATCTGTGATAAGATCCAACCAGATTACATACACTGCTTTATCCAACGGTGGTCAGCAACCAGCATCAAAACCCTGTGATCTTTCTGAGCAACAGCTGCTTTCGCAAGCTTGGTTACTCATGGAACTCAAACCAGGCTGTAAAACCAGTGACCACATCAGACATGCCTCAGGTACCACACAGTACAGGCAACCACAAGGGCAGGTTAGGCTGTATGCACATAACGATTTGAGGGGGGGGAAAAAAAAATTTAAACAGATTAAAAAAATTTTTTTTTATCATTATCAATTTTTTCTTATATTTTTCATTATTCATTTATTTATTTATTGGGGACGGGGGGGGGGGGGGGCTGCCCCACTCTTCTTCAGCTCCAGTGGTGTTCCCCCAGGTCTTGGGTGGAAACCATGGAGGGATCAGCAGCTAGGGCAATCAATGATGAGGACGATGCTGCTGCTATGGAGGTCCACACTGTTTGTGACTGCAATAACAATGATTCATGATCGCGGCTAACTCACAATGCTGGTAAAGAAAAAGGTAAGTCACACTAACCTTCCAGGTAGACGTGGGTATTTCGGGTGCTATGATCAAGGGCGGGTCTAAGTAGAGCTAGCCACGCCCCTGTGTGACCCGCCACATTCACCAGCGCCATGTGACCCGTTTTGCTGCATTTGAACTGAAAAAATAAAAAGTTGCTGATGTAAGTAAACTATCTGAATATACATGTAGTTATAAACTGCCTGTGCTGTCAAGGATAGGAAAAAAATCAATGTACAGTATTTCTTATCTAGAGAAAGGGTATGACTGCTTATAGGATATATGAAGCTTACATCCTTTCAAGACAATGGCAGATATGTTACCAGTAAGGTAATGTCTGCTCCATCCTCAAGTAAAGTCCAGAATTCCAGAATAAATAAATAAATAAATAAAAAGAAAAACGACAGAGAGGAGCAGAAACACAGAAAGCTGCAACAACCACGCACTGTCATCTGACAGTGTGTGTGCTGTGATCTATGCCTTGGTCCGGACACTGACCTGAACAATAAGGTCCCCGACCTTGATACTGTCGGAGGCGATGATGTCCCCAGAGAAAGGACCCAGGCTGCTACCTTTTGGTAGAGGAATAGCATTGCACACCACCCAGCTGACTGTAGGG
This sequence comes from Batillaria attramentaria, assembly GCA_018292915.2. Classification (NCBI taxonomy): domain Eukaryota; kingdom Metazoa; phylum Mollusca; class Gastropoda; family Batillariidae; genus Batillaria; species Batillaria attramentaria. Next base: position 938,151 of record JACVVK020000053.1, read on the forward strand.
TTGCCATGCACACTCACTTCCAACTTCTGCAGAAAGGAAAATTGTACTGTATCAGTAACTTTGACGTTCAGCCATCCAAGTTTTTGTTTGTTTGGTTGGTCATTGTTTTGTGCAGCATTTGCAGACACAGGTCTCGGAAAAGGTCAGAGAACGAGAACAGAGGGTCAGCCTCAGAGTAACAAGACACTAACAGCGTAAATGATGCAGGGCAGATTCAAATCTGGGGCTATTGAAAACCATCCTGAAACAGGAATTTTGATGTATCCTAGCACAGATAGGAATAGACGACTCCGCTCGGCAAGCCCCGAGGCCAAAGTCCCTTAACTCTGCTGCGTATTGGAAAAACACAGTAGGCTTACGCCCATACATCATGTTAAGGGGGAAGGGGTGATTTCAAGATGAAAGAGACTGACTTAATGGTCTTTTTGTTCAAATAATGTCAGTGGACCTACTACTTTCTTCCCATGTTTCAGTCATATCAAACTACACATGCTTCCCTTGTTGAAGTGTCTGGCAAAACGTTTACCAGACCATGCCATGTTGTGTTCAGTATGCCACAGGACGCGACTGGCTGAATTCTGGGGACTCGGCCCTTTTGATTGACAGGAGTGCAGTCATCCCTTCTGATTACAGTACACGCCCTTTCAAGCCCCCAAAATACAAGTAACTGCAATACAGACCTGCAGGTACAAAACATCACTGGGCAGCTGGAGATGTCTGACCAACCCCTGCGTCACCGACTGACCATCCAACGCTTGCGGGCTTCCAGCGTGGACCAGTTCGTTGTTATGGCAACTGTCGTCATCGATATCTCTCTCCACCTTCACGACCACAGACCCTGGCGAAGCAGCTTGAAGCTGAGATGATGTTGTTCGTGAGGCTGGTCGTGGTGCAGACAGTGGTGGTGATAGAGCCGGGCTGTGGATGTTGTTGACAACGTCTATGTGGTCTGGTGAGTCCACGGAAGAGTACGGCGAACCACGTCTGGATGGAGACCTCAAGTTCATTTCAGCCTGGCTGTTCTCGGCCTGATCTGACAGGATTTCCTGTTTGACATCTGAAACAGAACAAAAATCTACATGATTTAGTTTGTTGTACTTTTGTCTTCAATTCTGCTAGTCATTTTATTTTATCTGATGTTTTCTTTTGTTCTGTTCTCTTTTGTTTTTGTTGAATACAAGTCATCGTGCTGCCTATACATTTGCAAGTCCACTGCCTGTCCAGTCACACAGAGAAAACTGTTCACATGCTCAGCATTTGAACCAGTGTCTGTAACATCTTGCCTGTACCAGCGTCACAGGCCCCTCTTACTGTCCTTGCAGTACACAAGGTCAGCGAAATAGGACCAAAGAAACACGTTCACATGATGGTTCTTTATGACGCTCTCAGATTTGTTTATTTTGCAAAGTTTTTTTTTTACTGTGGTTACAAACGTGGCTAAAATAATCAAGAGAAAGGTAACGCCTGTGCCTCTGTGTGTGTGTGTGTGTGTGTGTGTGTGTGTGTGTGAGAGAGAGAGAGAGAGAGAGAGAGAGAGCACAGATTAGGGGAGAGACAGAGACATAAGCAAAGAGAGAGCGCGCGAGCGCGCGCGCGCGAGAGAGAGAGGGCGGGGGGGGGGGGACAAGCAGACAGAGACTGCAAACAAAGTGTCCGCGCACCAAAGCTGTGAGGACATGTACCTATGGTTCACCCCCAGTCTCTGCTTATCAGATTATCAGTTGACCAGGATTGAAAGGAGTAGTGAAACTTCAAGACGGGCCTTGAAATTAAATGTTCTTTGGCAGGGGGTGAGTGATTCTCGGCACGTTCACACGAAACCCACACACGTAACTTAAACTTGATTTGGGGTCTCTCTCTCCATATACTTCTTAGCAAGTTTAATTCAGTTTTTCTCTGTGTGTGTGTGTGTGTGTGTGTGTGTGTGTGTGTGTGTGTGTGTGTGTGAGTGTGTGTATGTGTGTGTGTGTGTGTGTGTGTGTGTGTGTGTGTGTGTGTGTGTGTGTGTGTGTGTGTGTGTGTGCGTGTGTGTGTGTGTGTGTGTGTGTGTGTGTGTGAGTGAGTGAGTGAGTGAGTGAGTGAGTGAGTGAGTGAGTGAGAGACAGACAGACAGACAGACAGACAGACAGAGATTCTTACTCTGTACAAAAATGATCAAGGCTGATTACAGGTGTAAGTATTTCATACACCAATTTTCTGTTGATATACATGTAGCAGTGACTGCAAGTCCTACCAAGCATGTTTCCCCCATTTCTAGTGGTCGGTGATCTGTCATACAAAACGTCTACTTGTTTATACATGCAGCCATCGACTGAAACATCTCACACCCACATCTACCCAGCACTCTCACCCACGTACAATCCAAAGTGTCAAACGTGCATGTCAGTGTGTGCGTGACCAGGTGCGCACACACACACACACACACACACACACACACACACACACACACACACAATCTGCTTTCCATTATGATGTATCACTGTATCAGCATACATGACCGATTCAACGATACTGATTGCCTGGGAGCCACCCTGAGCAATACAGCGCAAGATAAATATTAATCCGCAACACATACAGCTCATATTGAAGTCCTGCCTTGCACAACACCAGAAAAGCTAGTTTTTTCCTCATCAAGCCCAGCATACTGCTGGTGTGAACCGTATCTGGCTGGAAATCCTATCTGACACAGAATATGCCGCCAGGACGCGTGGTGAAACAAGAGAGGAGTGTGAAAACGTATAAACAGTCCCGTCATCTTTAAATAAGTGTTTCCTCTTATCAACGTGTGCAATCAGTCAGAGCGTTTTTTCATGCATCACAAAAAGGGCCTACTACACTACACTACACTATCACAACATTAACAGGTGTACGTATGCAAGTATTATGCACCCCCAAATCAATACAGTTCAAGTTATGCTAACATCGCTCACGGACAAACACATGGTGGGTGCATGCACAGACAGACAGACACACACACACACCCTAACCCAAATAAACACAGACAGACAGACAGACAGACACACACACACACACACACACACACACACACACACACACACACACCACTGGCACATACACATGTCACATGCAAACACATGCACCCCCGCAACCCCCTCCCACCTACCCCCCCCCCCCCCCCCCACACACACACACGCACAAAAAAGCACTGAATGGACCATACTTAAGATTTTTCTGTAGCACCAAAAAATGAACAGAATATCACATCAGGATTCCGTCTTTTGAGTGCTGGGCAAAAAGCAGTCTAAATGCATAAGGAATATCAGCGAGTCTCAAATAATATAGAATATCAGAGTTTCAATTGATAAGCAATATTTCTAAATAAGGACTCAGTTTTCCCTCAGGAAACATGGGGTAAGTGGGTGGCACCCAAAGAGAGCTTTCTAATGAGTGATGTCACTTTGTCAGGTATCAGTCGCACCTTAAAGTCAGTCTCAACTGATATGTATGACAAGCGGCATATGACAGCGTTTGGAAAACTTTTCATCGAATGCGCTGACTGCGCGTCCGGTCAGAATCAGTCACCTGAATCGGGATGGTCTAGAACTTTCCATCGAAATGCACTGGCTTTTCGCGATCTCTACAACACAATGTAGCACCTGAGACCCTTGTGGTGACTACGGCCATTGGCCGGTGTGTAGGTTGTTTTAGAAGTGTACAACGTCACAGTACTGAGCAGACGACTGTCGCGCGACCCCGACCGGTTTGGTTGCAGTCGGACTGAGAACCAGCCAGACGGCGCTGCGAACTGGTTGCTATTTTTCGAAGCCTTGTCAGCGTCCAAGTCTGTTCAGAAATGGGTCGTAGGCTCAAAGAAAGTCGTATTTCCCTAATTTACGTATCAGAAGCCACAAAGTTCGAAAACTGTCGCGATGGCCAAATGAAACATGATTCCACCCAGCAAACAGCACCAGAGCTTGGAAAGCGGCAGCCGGTTTTCCCATCTCATTGGCGTTAGGAAGGTAGAGGCTTTAAAAGCCAGCGAATGGGGTCTGTCACAGGTATCTGCACCAATCTGTCATCAGCAGTGAGATGACCCATCCAGAATGATAGACCAGACTCCAGATGGTGATACGATACCAGTACTGAAACATGGCAGAACGACCGCCATATGATATAATGGTGTAATAAAGACAAAGCACTCTACCATGGAGATATGGTCAGTTTGGCTGCTAATGTACGTTACTTCCAGCATTAGCAGAGTATTTGGCGATCAGCTAGCATATCGGTATATCCATCACTTTGTGCTCAGTAATAGCCAACAGATCAAACAGGGAAACGGGTGTCCGACTGTCACGGGTCGACTGGGACCAGGCTGCTGCTACCAAACTTGGAAACTCAAGCGGAAACAGTATCTGCCATTGAGATGTACTGATGAACAGGGCAAAAGCTGCTAACAGCATTTCAACAATTTTGACCAATCGATATGCTGACATACACTATCAGTAATCAAAACTGTCCATAAGAATTAATGACCTACTGTTGAACATTTCCAGGCTCACAAAGTGTTTGAAACTGTTTGGTGGTGTGTAGCACCACAGATTTAGACAAATGCAGTGTTACAGCATCAGACAGACAGGCAGGCATTCAGCTCACAAAAGCCGAAACGCACAGCATCTGTCACAGTCTTGCCACACGGCTGACTAGGAGAGCTTCCGCTAGGCCACTGAAGTTCTCCTTGTCCCAGTGACCAGCAAGTGTCACTGTATTGCATTTAGAACTCTACGAAATTCGAGATACAGGTGCACTCACTAGTACAAGTGTTGCAGCCAAAACAAATTGCCCAGAAATGCTGGACAGCACTTTCTAATTCATTCATGACCGGACACTTTGATCAAAGGTTCAACCATGCATCGCCCGGCCACGGCAAGTCAAACTTGGCTTCTCCATCCATTTTTCATTAATTACACAAATCAGTTAGAAATGTCAAGTGTGTGTGTGTGTGTGTGTGTGTGTGTGTGTGTGTGTGTGTGTGTGTGTGTGTGTTCAATGAAGCTTGCTAGAGATGTTTGTTTACATGTAGTCACTTTACTGATGGGCAGTGTGGAGGCGTCCCTAGTTCCGGTACCCATGAGTGATCGCGGAAGTCACATCCTGGGTTAAGATGTAAGAAATGTAAGAAAACTGGCAGCGTACCTAAGCTGTACGATGATGTTTACTAGCTGAGCTTGACTGGTTAGACTGGGATCCCCTATGGCGTACGGCGAACCTCACCTCGGAGTGTCAGCGTTGGACGTTTTTCACTGAGACACGCCGGCACGCGCTGTAGCTTGTAGGGGTAAAGTGTTTTTTTTTTCATGGAGCGTTATTCAGCATCAATTGTGTCCTATCATTACATAAACATTGGTCCATACATTTACACTGATCTTCTATCACTACCTAGTCTCCACATGCATCGGTTTTGTTTCCAATGTATTTACAGTATGTCCCTACCACACAATGTCTCCTTTTGACACTTTTGATTTTGAAACTGCATCGGTACACGCCGGTAACAGAAAACCAAAGGTAACTGTGACAAGCGAACACATCATATAAAAACACTGTGACTGACTTACCGAAGCACGCCAGACAGTCAGTTGATGCCGCTGACACCATGACATTCAACACAGATTATAAACTTCAGTCGAGATAAGGCACAATATGAAGTGCTCTTGTTGTAAACATATCAAAGCATTTAAAGCAGAGCAATAATGTTTACTAGTACGGTCATAGATCTGCTCAGTGCCCTTAATGGTGGCAAAATCTGCCATAGTTCAGCATGCAGGCATGGAGCCCAAGGCAATAATATGCTGGGCAGAACTTTGAACCTTATCGAGACTGACACATCCAAACACAGGCCCCTGCCTTATCAAACCCCCTCCAGAAACCTCAAGTAGGTTAGATGCTAACAAGCAAGAGTTGTGTCCCTTATCAGCAGCAGTTGTGTCTCTTATCTGCCAGACACCTGATCTTGCATCAGGCAGTTTTCTATTGTCCTTTGCCATTTAATTTAACTTGATCAAACAGGACTTCGCAGGGAAGGGAAAAACAATATAAAAAAAAACTGGTCAGGGAGGCAACCTGGTGGAGCCATAACATTTGCAAGGGCCACTATCTTATCACCACGGACAGGCAGGGCCCCACTGCTTATCTCCCCCTGCTTATCCAAACTGATTGTGCAGAGGTTTCCATTTTCCATGGCCCTCTGCTGCTCAACAGGCGGCATTGCAGAAACACCTTTAGCATACATGTCATAAATTTTGAAATCTACTGAAAATAGTCGCCCTATATCAATGGCCACAAAAACAGCTGATGGTGGGCCGCGATCGGTTGGACCGAGGAACCAGAGATAGTGTGGGGTAACTGGGTGATAAGCGTCCTCTCCAAGATGATACGGGTGCTAGTGTGCTGGTGGCGTTCACGTGATACAGTTCGCCAAGTTTTGCCCTCTAGGAGGTGTGAATGCACCTCGGTCATTCCTAACCCTTTCTCTTTTTCTGGCTTGACTGTCTTCAACACCCTGCCCAAAATTCTCAGCGATTCCCCAACCCCGCGGGGCTGCCAGATTTCAAGGTGGGTCTCAAGCTCCATCTTTTTCACTCTCACCTTCTGAGCGACTGAGTGACCAATTGTCCCTGCTGCTTGTGTTGTACTGTGTAGCTGCTATTTTTGTTGTTTCAGTAATCTGTCTTATTCTCTTGTGTTTCTTACTTTAGCTGCAGAATGTGTGTGTGTGTGTGTGTGTGTGTGTGTGTGTGTGTGTGTGTGTGTGTGTGTGTGTGTGTGTGTGTGTGTGAAAATGTTCGTCTGCTTGTGTTTTAATACCTTGTCAACTTTCGCTTGTTTTCACCTGCTACTGTAATGGCGCCTGGAGCTTCTACTCAGTGAGGGACAGGCGTCACATTCAAATGGATTTTATTATTATTATTATTATTATTATTATTATTTGCACCTCGTGTTAATCAACGTTGTCATGGAATTTGGCATAACTGGATTTGGAGAATAACACAGGATGACATGTATTGTACACTTATCCCGTGCTATTCTCGAAATCTACTTACACCGAAAGTCTCGGGTCGTGAGTTCGTATCCCAATATGAGTGCTGGCTTTTTCATCGTTGCCCCGTCTTTGACATTACCCGTATGTGGTAGAAAAGGACGTTAAACCCCCAAACACCCACCCCTACACCGAAAGTCTACGACGACGTCAAGATGCACCTGATCCAGCCAAGCGGCTCAGCCATTGCAACTTTACCACACGGAGCCCTGAGTGACCGCACGCTAACCGCCAGCCCCTGCCCAGTCAAGTCTCACAAGATTTCCACGTTATTTACTTTAGTGTCAGCTTTGTAATGATAACTACTTCAGTGAGCGAAAGTGAATGGGACAAGTTACAACAAATGCACATCTGGACCATCTGATCGCTATATTCTGCAAATGACAGGGGTGCTTCATGGGTGGGTGAGGGTGGGCTCGCTACCCTGAGAGGACAGCTAAGGTGTATTTACTTAGGAGAGAGCGTATTTACTGGGGTGCAAATGACTAAGCCTGAGGTGCGTACGCACACCCCTAGAGAGCGAACTTTACCAACTGAGCGAAAGTGGCCGCTGAGCTATGCTACGCGGAGGCACACTTGACTGGCGCTATCATGCCCTGATATGGAGGCACCTCGCCAGAGTGATTCTTATCCACTACACCCTCCACATAAAACATCCCTATCTCGGGTAGCCACCTCCACTGGGAGGGGCTGTGATTGGGTGGGATAAGAGCGGAGCATGTAGCCGAGGACACAGGTAGTGTGCTGGGTTCAACTTCCTGCAGGACAAACTGACGTCTGGCAACATGTAGGTATGCTGGGTGGCTGTAGTGTGACTGAGGTCAAGCAAATTCATATACACTGTAGCAATCCTGTCTTTCTGATGAAGTTAACAATTGAACAATGTAGACTACACGCCGAAACAAAGGGCTAGCCTTACAAACACTGGTAAAATAAATCTAAAGATAATTAAATCAGTCACATGACAATACGGCATTTCAAAAGTTCAATTCTTTTCCATCACTTTTGCTGACATCAAATCCAAGTGATACACGTACCACACAAACAATGAAAACAGTACAGGCAGTTGAAAACAAAACTGGGGATCAAGTCAGCCAACAACAAAGGTGAAGGTTTGGATGTTATCCATGCTTCACAGATCTAAGAAGTCTCTTTTGTCTTCTATTTTGAGGCTTTTATCAGCATCTTTGTGGAAATTCACTTTTCAAGTGTCTGAAGCCATAACTCACCCATACCCAAAATTATACATATCTCAATCTTGAGCATTTCATGCGACTCCAGAGTGTCTGGCAAGTCTGATATCTCTTGCAAAAGATCTTATTTATAAAAGATGTGAAAAAAAATACACTCAAAGGCAGAGGGTGCCGTCAACAAAAGATCATATCTGACACCTCATAGATTATATTTCTTTGTTTCAAATATTTTTCTTTTTCTCCTTGTTTTTTCATCTTACCATTTTTTTCAGATACTGGAGATAAATTAGACGCTTACAAAGGGAAGTAAAGCTATGCCTGCTGGGAAGGATGTAACAAAAGTCATTATAATCCATTTACCATCAGGCACTGGCCCTGGGCCATCACTGATCTGGAGCTCCTAGTCATGTCCGTATCGGCGACAAATCTGCTCCAAGTATGAATCAAAGGAATCCACTCATTCAAGTTATCACTTTCTAAGTCTAATCCCAAAGCAGATCTAGAAATCTAGACCTACGGGTCAAAACTATAAATAGGAGCAAATGTTTCTTGTTCTTTAGAAATAATGTCACCAGGTCAGCTGGTGCAAAGTTCTGTTGTACTGTGGCACTGAACACACCTCAAAGGACCAATCAAGTCAGTTTGGGTAAACTCTAGCAACTGTAAAAAACATTCAGTCATGGCCATAGGACATTCCTCACCCCCCTCCCCCACCCCCTTTCCCCACCCTCCCCAATCCTCACTGCACACAATTGTTTGTAGCGCCCTGCAAATGGCCAGTCCTCATCAAAGATCTATACTAACGCTCAGTACGTCAGTATAGTTTACACTGACCCTTGGGTTGTATGGGCTGAACTACTACGTTCCTTTAGTATACTGGTAGTTCAAACTCAAATTCAAAAATACTTTATTATCTGTTATAAAAGTACATTTTAAAACAGAAAATTGTCTTTAGACATGCAACTGTCTTTAGTTTGCCCGCTCGCTTCCGCTAAGGGTTGGATTTTGAGTTAGGGTTAGGTTTAGTTTTAGGGTTGGGGTTGTCTTGCGGTAAAGGTGCAATCGTTATGCTGTTTAAACGGCAGCAGTGCATGTACACGAGGTGCAAATGGCTCTAGGGGGCGAACTATACCGACGTAGCAAAACCGACGTATTACTGTATTGTCACTGAATGACAGTGTTTACTGTGAAGACTCACCCTCCAGCCTTGAGTCCTGGCCACAGCTGTCGACACCAGCCGGATCAGCAGGCACTGCAACATACAACAAATTTATTCCTCTTGAAAAAACAAAAGTCGGGAGACAATGCACAGGATCCATATATCCTGCACTGACTGCATACAAAAACATAAATCTTCACTCTGTGTGTGTGTGTGTGTGTGTGTGTGTGTGTGTGTGTGTGTGTGTGTGTTTGTGTGTGTGTGTGTATGTGTGTGTGTGTGTGTGTGTGACAGCATCTTCCAAAGCTCGTAAAACTACAGAAAAAAAAATTCAGTGAAACTTTGTTAGTTCTTCTGTCAGCTTGGTTTATCTCAATAACGAGTAAACTGATGGGGAGATAGATGGTCAGAATGGCGCATGAGGCAGTTAGTTATATTACAGATGAACTGCTCCAATACTTCATTAGTCCATCTACCCGAGCTGATAAAAAAAAAAAAAAACCGAGCATCACAACACTGCACATATTGACGTATCGTACACATGACACATGTGCTTTAAGTAAACTAGGGTTGACCCCGGGTCGTCGTGTACTGACTTGAACACTGAGCCTCATAGTGTTGGGTTTTCTTGTCTTTTTAACTGAAACTCAGTAGTTTCCTTTGTTTTCTAATAGTTGTTTTAATTGTTTGTTTGTTCGCGGCACTGACTCAGACTGGGCTCACTAACCTGAATGATTATCCGTCTGTAGTCAGAACTAACGAAGGTGACTCTATGACACTCTGCAGCCGGTTCAGTTTTTGCAAGGTGGTTTATCACAGTGCCGCTCCATGTTTATGCTCCATGTCACGTTCTGACCTGTTTTCTATATATATGTATCACTACACCGACGACGGCGGCCACTTAGACACCTGGACAGTGCCAGCCGGCGTCAGCCGCGTACTCGATGACACGGCGACCACACTGCGCGCTCCAGTAGTGTACGTAACAACATTCGTAGGCTGATTTGTATCGCATTAAGAGCTGTGCTAATCATGACTGAAGACAGAGTATTTCGAGCGTACAGGCGCACAAGTAAAACTTAAGTTGGCTTAGCAAAGATGGAATTAGCCCGTCACTAAGTCAGTTTAATGAAGCACTTGACTGATCAGTCTCGCTATCATACCCCCTACCCTCATCCTTCTAGGCATCCTCCCCCCCCCCCCACCCCGGCCTCCCGGCCGCCAACCCAAGTCCACCCCGTTTCTGCAAATATCATCGTCACCATCTTTGCCGCTCGGTCTGAGCGAATGTTTCATCCTCAGTTCAAGAGCCACCACTGGAAGTAACTGCTTCATTAAAACAACGTGAATCTGCAAACTGAACCCAGTCAGTCAGTGACTGGCTGTGGGCCGCTCTCATTCAGTTCAGTCTTGTGCGGGACCCGCCGACTGATAACCCACCGTCTGGTGGGTGATATTTGTTCATATTTGCCTATCTAGCGCCATCACGTGTCATGGCTGACCTTTCTAGCCAGTGTCCTTTCCCGCCATATCTACTGAACAGGACACCGGTGCAGCAGACGAGAAATCGGAGAAAGAAGAATCAAGTCAAGATAGGAAGGGCGGGGTGGTAGCGGAGAGAGAGAGAGAAAGAGAAAGCGTAGATCTAGACAGGACGTGGCACGTCAGAATCTTATCGTAAGTTTGCGCGAGACCCCTCCCAGACTGCCTTCTCTTCTGACCGCGATAGGCCGACTGATAATTGTCACAACAAATTCCATCTGGCCCTAATTGATGCTGGAACAAAACCCCTGCCGATAAGACAATGGCGCCCTATCTCCGGGTCCCATTGAAAAATAAAGATCACGCCTGCAGAGGGTTCAGACAAGGTCCCGGATAATGCGCCTTGCAAGGTGTCAGAAATGCGGACCTAAGTCTCCACAGATACTCCGGCTACAGAATCTCTGTGTGTGTGTGTGTGTGTGTGTGTGTGTGTGTGTGTGTAAGACAGAGACTGAGAAAGACACAGAGACAGAGAGAGACAGCCTCGGCCGAACAGAGAGAGAGAGAAAGACAGACAGGCAAGGGAAGAGAGAGAGAGAGAGAACAGGTCTCAAAAAGCGGAAGAGTTTTAGTTCCAAGTGCATGGTAAGGAACAAAATTGTTCATGTATAGTGAAGCATTTTCTAGCAAATCTTGTCCGTCGAGGACTTTGTAAAAACGAATTAAAGAAAACCCGCTGGCTGTTTTGTTCCCTACAAATAATGACACGGGCTTCCATAGGGATTTCGGGAGACAAGTGATGCAGAGAACGGTAACTGGACAGTTTGACCAAATTCCCTTTCGTCCACGCAGTTTTGCCAAACTGACTATTTTGAAAAGTCTGCCAAGATCACGTTTTGTCCACCGTAGGTTTCCGCACACACACAAAAGACACAACGGTCGCACTCACTCATTGTGAGCAAATCTGAGGAACGCGGCCGGATGGGCAAAGTTTGCTGCCACGAAAGTAACACCTGTTTATCTTGTACGATTGGTTTTCACCATAAATCGCCTCAGTCAGTGCTAAGACTGAACGACAAAACTTGACAATATCCTAATGCTTCCTGTGCCGTCAAATAGAACTACGTGAATCAGCTTTCCTATGTAGTCTGATTTCAGCCCGTGACCAAGATGGGCTAGACAATCACAGCTGACCGTGATTTTGGTAACTGCATGCCAGTGAACCCTGCACGTGATCTTGGTAACTATATGTCGGCATGTGAACCCTGCACGTGATTTTGGTTAACTGTATGCATGTGAACCCTGCACTCTTCAGCCGTGTGCACAAGGCAATGACCCCGTTAGAATTTCTCCAATCATAGTCGAAGTGCGGAAGTGTGCAGAGGTTGCACACAAAACTAGAAGACAACTCTGCTCGGTAGACAAAAGCTTCAGGTCATCTGTCTTACTTCCCCTACATGGCAAAGTTACTCCCGCCAAAAGCTGACACACGATTGTCCCGGCAATGGAGATGAACAGTACCCGTTGAACGACCCGCCGTACTTGCTCACTGTAGTGAACAATTACTGACCATCTTACGTAACTTTAACCCATCGCGTGGTTTTTTTCACGGACACAAGTTGCGTCATGTGACGGACCCCTTGCAAAAATCGAGTGCGTTGATGAAGAGGACACTCATTTTCGAGCTTTGGCGAGGGGGGGGAAGGGGCGACATGATTTGCCAATTAATCTTATCTGCCTGGACGCACGCGCCTGTCCCCCAGGCCAAAGACCCGTCGCCTATCGCTGCACGTCACTGCAGACTCCCGCCGTCCATCCTCCTTCAAGTCGGCCCAAGATTGGATTTTGAAATAATGGAACTGGGCCTGGCCGCCCAGTGATGTAAATTTTGATCGGGAACACCTCAGAAGCCGGCGTGGTACAGCGGGAGATATTGCGTCGTCTTGGTAGTGGTGGGCAGCAGATAGCGAAAAGACCATTCCACAAAGAGAGGCTTGTCAAACTTTGCATTTGAAACCCATTTGGTGGCGAGAGATAAGGGGAGCGAATGCGGCGGGCCCGCCCTAGTTATAGATTGGACAGATAGAAGCGGCCACAATCGCTACACTGACGGGGGTCAGCCAACATAGCCGGAAGTTGTCCCGATGCTACTCTACCATTCTACGACGATGCTCTCAGGTAGGAAATATGTTAGAAATGTGAGTATGCGCTCATCGGTGACGTTTCGGTTGCGCCGCCTTTTCTGGTTGATACATGGCACCTTTCTCTTACAGCGATGGCAAACCGAAATCCAGCAAGCGGTATATAGCACGGAGTTTCCATTTTCAAATGTGACTGAGGAGCTCTGGAAAGATCAGTCCTTGTATTTCGGTATGTATGTGTTAAAGAAAGGGGACGATTATCAAGCAGACGACTTGAACTAGCACACCATGACATAGAGACGCTCCGGGTCTGTTTCCACCACACGGCTTTACGTCAGTGACAGCAATGGACGGACGACTCCACTCAGCAAGGCCCCGTGTAGTGTCTGGCAAAGTGTTTGTCAGACCATGCAATATGTTGTGCTCATTATGCCGCGAGGCGTGATTGGCTGAATTCTGGGGACTCGACTCGACACTTTTGATTGACAGGAGTGGAGTCGCTAATTGCAATCGTCGACGAAACGTTTGAATCGGAGTAGCACCTGAAACACTCTCGATCATTTTGACTTGACCCCCCCGTGCAGACAGACTTGGGTTCTTTCCTCATCTCTTGTTCCCCCTCCTCCCTTGCCCTCCGTGTTCTATCTGGGAGCCGGCGCTGCCTGGTGTGTCCTCCGTCCGACTTTGAGCCAGATAGATCATTTATCACGCTCTATCTCGTTCGGCCCGGTGCAGGACCCTCCGCTCACTCTCTATTGATCATATTTGGATTCCAAATCAAGCGTGATTATCTCCACCCTACTCTTCTCTCAAGTCCAGGGGCTTTGGTCGCTCTAATTACACGCAGCGTCGACAGAGCGATAGCCGAGCGGCTTATCCACAGTTTTATCACCCCCGTATCGCCGCCTACCATCGCCTCTAATGGATTAATTCAAACAAAACCTATCATTGTCGGGGCCAGCCAGCTCCCTCTTATCGCCCGCTTTCATATAGAAATGGAAAATACGAGATGATGTTATCGCGGGCCGCTTGCCGGGGAAAACGTGGCCAGACGTGATAAGACACACTACCGATTCGTTCCGCACGCAGGGGCTTATCTCCCTTCTTCTGGGTGCCCGCACCGAGTCTGGAAACTTGTCTCCGGCAGATACTCGCAATGAAACAGATCTAAGGAAAACAAAACGAATACCAAACATCGGGCGGTAGTTGTGGTGTGCATGCCCTCAGGAGCACCCCCTCCTGAATTCGACACCCTTATCTGGTGGACGCCTTCAGTTGTCTTCGGTAGAACTCCCGATGGCGCGGCCTGGTGCGGCGGCAATCTACTAGATTACACCTACACCCTGTTCCAGGCACATTCTGTCAAACCCAAACCTTTCTACGACACAGCGGATAAAACATCCTGTATTCCAACCAAACCAACAGACACACCTGCCTGAGACAGTCACCTGTGTTTGGCAGTACCTTGTCTACGGAGGCCATTGCAATTCTTAGGAACAACAATTTTATTGGTTGTTGTTGTTGTTGATGATGTTGATGTTGAATAACTGATCGTGCACCAGGTGACAACCTGGCAAAAGAAAACCACACCTGTTCCGGACCATTGAAACTGAATGCCACCTATATTCTTTCACGTCGTAACGCATTTCTATGACAGTTTCCATTAACGCCCACCTCCACCCCCCCCCCTCCCTCCCCTTTCCACCCCTCCAGAGTTTCCACTGACGACAAACCCCCTCCTCCCTCCTCCACCGCCCCCCCCCACCACCACCCAACAAGCCAAGAATTCAAACCGTGGCCGCACTTCCAATCCAAAATAAAAATAAAGAATGAAAGTATTAATAAAATATGTTCAAATGAAAGCGACTTGAAACGTGTAGTCACCACGCTTAAGCTGTCACAGACAAAGACACATCAGACCAATCTAACGCCCTGTCCTCGTGTTCTCCGCCGCAGTCAAACGATCCCGGCATTCACTGCTCT
The DNA here is from genome assembly GCA_018292915.2 of Batillaria attramentaria. Lineage (NCBI taxonomy): Eukaryota > Metazoa > Mollusca > Gastropoda > Batillariidae > Batillaria > Batillaria attramentaria. The sequence continues at coordinate 953,163 of JACVVK020000053.1, forward strand.
TCGCTTTAGTCCTCTTACAACTGTAACACTGGCTTTGATTCGGTGACGATGAACGTGAGGACTGAATAGTGCTAAAGTCCAACAAATCTCAATCATTCGAAAGAATCCCGATATTGTTCTTCGACAAGAATGTCAGTAATACATGCACGGTCCAGTCGTGATGTTTGGCGCTATAGACTCTCGACTGATATGGATAAATTCCAAACGCACGTTATCAGTAGTGGAGGTCTATATCGGTTCATACCCGGTAACCATATGAATCGGCCAAACACGGCAACAACGGAATGGAAAACACCTTCTATCATCTGTGTCCACAATGACGCATCCAGCAAGCGATGTAGAACCGCAGTCAAGTCGTGATAAGAAGTGATAACATGAGGTTATACGCTGTATCAATGAGTACTGGAGTCATCTTAGAATCCAGCGGGTTATATTTGGTAGGGAACAACAGAGTCATTCTTCATGGGACTTTGATAGCGTTGGAAACTTTCTGATGACTTTGCCTGACAAATGGCTTCCCTTTCATGAAGATTCGTTCAGACTTCAAGCGCTCGCCTCGATCTCCGCTGGCAAATATAGTTGTCGCGATATCAACCACAGTTAGGCGTATTGAATGCCAACCACAATTTTACAAGCTCCGCAACGCCGGTACCATTGCTACGTGTCCGCAAGACCAGTCACGTGATTAATCAAACCCGACACATCTGTGTTATCCTAAGCGGGAAATTCAGGTGTGATGGGCATAAGAAACATAAGCCGATAATACCGGCACACAACATCACATGATGAAACGCATCAAATAATATACAATACACACTACAATTAACATACAGATTTCTATTAATTAAATATTACCTAAATAGTCTTAGTGTTAATGATATGCACCCTTTTAAAAAAGCTGTAAAAATCGCACATTAAAAATGTAATTAGATCATTAAGGTAACTGAGGTGGAATTCAGTTGCTACTTTAACAGATTAGAGGGGTCTCTATCTGGTGGACTTTCCAGAAAAAGCAGCCCAAACTGGGTGGAAATTGGCCAGTGTAGATGAGGCCCACAGCATGTACACGAACCCGCCCCTAATCTACGTCTTGCAGCGAGATTGCCTTCTACCGGCTCTGATGGCGCCGATAGATCTCGTCGTTGGCGAGACATAAACGAGATCTTCGCGCGATTAATTCCTCGGAAAACAGCCCTGGGTTCTAAAATAAGAAAATCTTTTATGATCCTCGGTATTCCATTCATGGCGGCCTGAACCCGATAGAACAGCCTGTTGTACTGGAATTCCTGTGAAGGTTGGATCAGATGCCCGACGCAATATGGCGGCCACATCACGGGACGTGAAGCATCTGTGGCGATGAACACAACGGAAACAACGACTGTTACACACAGAGTAACAGAATTAGGCATTGTCACGGAAGACAGGAGGGTGTGTATCCAGCTGCTCCAACTTCCCCAGTCGACCACATGCAGCGAGGGTAAGACGCAAGGAAAAGGAACTTCACTACATGTACTGTGAAACGTGTCATGACAGTCACTAACAATTGTGGCTGGTGTGCAAAGAAAATTAAGAGACAGATCTTTTACATTCAAAGTAACAATCTCCGTCAGACATGGGTTCTTCAGTTTTCTGATGGAACCGAGTTCGGCAGGAAGGGTATCGTAGGCTTCGGGTGTTGGCAAGAAGGACTAAAATGTCCAGACAGTGTTTGTTTATAATAGTTCATAATATCGCAAAACCACACAAACACTGGGGAGTACAGGGGACATGGGATAAGCCTGGCCAGTATGGAACTACGTAAATCAAACTGGGCATCAGTTTTCTCTAATGGCACCAAGACACCAGGTTTTTCCGTGGAGGTGTTCTGAAAGCTAGTCTGTGGTTTAGTCTGTAGTCTTTTCACAAATTACTTATAGGCCATGAGAAAAGGGAAATCCTCACCTCACCCCACCCCACCCTCCTTTTTCTTACTGAAGTTGTTAGCGATGTGACATGTTAGCGTAATGTCTGGGTTTCATGACAACACCACCACCAAGAAACACTTTGGTCCTCGCTCTTTCAAGTGCTCTGCCCCTCCTCTGTGAAACGCCCTGCCGCCATATTTGAAATCCAGCACCTCCACCAAGTCTTTCAGGAGCCACCTGAAGTCCCACCTGTTGGTTCTGATGCAGACCCCCCCCCCTCCCATTTTTCCCGATTTACTTTAAAACTTAAACCCTCCCGCTCCCCCCCCCCCCCCTCGCTCCCCGGCTCTCCTCGTACTACGAGCATGCTGTGCTCATCATCATCATCATCGTCGTCGTCATCATCTGTCTGACACGTATCGAATCTAAAGATTCATGCAAGACAGTGGGTAGCCTTGAGGGTTTCACGGTAGCACGCGCAATTCACTTGTCTAAATATCAATTAAAGGCAACGTAGGATTCCAGTTTAAACAAACAACAAACAAAAAAAGAATACAGTCCAAACTTCGAAAGGTTCTTGCTGCGTTAATTGTTAAGACTAGGCTGTACCTTGCGGGTAACATCTGTTTCAGTACTTTAATAGTTTTATCGATAGGTCACAGCTGCTGTGTTACCGGGTAACATCACTCATATTACACCTGTCTTCGATTGATACTACGCTAAAGTTTTATCACTATGGTGCATCTACTGCATGGCTTGTATCTGCGTGTAAGGTATACGTCTACTGATACTGCGTGTGCAAGCCCGAAAACAATGTACACACAAGTAAGTGAAAACAGTGAACGTCACACAAAGTGGTGCTACAGTTTAGTTACCGTTTAGCTCCGACTTTCTTCGAGTGAGTATTAAACCGTGGTGGCGACTGGCTGTTCTTCCGTCAAAGCATAACGAGAGGAATGTCACAAAACACATGACTTAGGCCAATCAAACAACTAATTTATGATGTTCGTCAAACAGCAAAAGGTATAATTACGTGTACAAATGCTCTGATGCAGATTCCCCCCCCCCCCCCCCGGCTTTTTCTTTTTAATTTAATTTTATCTTATTTTTATTATTTTTGTTTATTTATTGATTTATTGATTTATTTATTTTATTTTATTTTATTTTTTTGGGGGGGAGGGGGGGTCTGGGCATATCAGTACTGGCTTACCATCTCGACCCCCCACCCCCATCCCCTCCCCCTCATTCTTTCGCGATTGCCAAAGACTAAATAATTTGGTAAAGACGATTACTTATAATGATGATGACGATGGATACAATTATTAGTTGAACGACCATAATACAAAAACCGTGTAAGGCGTGCACAGGTGACCGGATCTCCACTCACCAAGCTAGTGGGAAACCGTGTCTCACCTTTTGGAAGAGCTCATTCCATTCGGCATGCCTCGTACAGTAATTTACAGTACTGAGAGCACCACGAGACACACCAATAGGAAAGATATCTATCTACAAAACTAAGAAACCCAACAGATCACTGACTTGCTGCCCAGTCGCTTACAACTGTACACGTTTTTCGCTCTGAAGCCAAAGCGAGTGATGATGCCTTGACGAGGTTCCGAAGTACATGCAGTGGAATGGAGTATAGCCGTATATGATATTCAATACAATACAATACATCTTTATTATCCCAGAGGGAAATTTGGGTGTGGTGGACAAAGACAATGATACACATCATAAAAAACAAAAACAAACTACAATTAAATTAGAGATTTCTATGAATTAAAAAAACAGATTTCTATGAGTTAAAGTCTTGGTATTAAGGTAGGTAAAAAAAAAAAAAAAAAAAACAGACTCAAATTGTGCTCTCGCACTGTGAAACCGTTGCGCGTTGTTTGCATAGCGGTAGTGACGCAAGTGCATCTGCAAGAAGACGTTTTCACATCTCTGTACACAGTATCATTTACACCTCGCCACCACCGTGATCTGGGAAAACAGCCTTAGCTCCACGAATGTGATAGACGCTTAGGCCTTTTATCTGGATCATAGTGACGGCAGCTACAACGTACGTCTTCCCGCGCCATGTGCTGTACACTCTGGTTACCGGTAATGCCGAAGAGAACCCAGCACGTTCTGCATGTACAGTACTGTACCATACAAACACTGTATCTCTGGTTCTTGCTTGATAAAATCTCCTCACAGTGTCGGCCGCACTGACCACAAACGATACCATGATTCATAACAACGCATGCGTATCGTTTTACTTCCGGGGACAGAGAGGCGAACGTATTGTCTAGACCACTGACGGGACAGGCATGAATCTAACGATTGCAGGATGTGATAAGGGCGACAGGTCCTTGTCGGTCATCTGGTCCCCATCTGATTCTCAGCTGATTATTCTCCAGACGAATGAGATTTCGAGGAACAATTAATACAGTGATTTTCATCGAGCAAACAAAACCGTACTGCAGGCCTGTTTGGTTTGTAGTGTACTGCACAAACGGCTTGCTTCAAAGCGGGACAGTCTGTATTGCGGAGTCAACATGGTGATTATGATGATGATGATGATGACAATGATGATGATGTGGCCAAATGCCCGTCTGCACTAAACACAAAGCTTCACTTAAAACCTGTAAAACGCAAACTTGGGCTCGGACAGACACTATTTAGTTTGGACCCATTTCTCGAAAGAAAACTTACACACAGCCAGAAATCATGCGCATCTATGAGGCTAAGTCATTTAAGAATCACAAGGTGACAACTGATTTTCAGAGATGAAATTCGGGTAGTGGTGTGTGTATGTGTGTGTGTGTGTGTGTGTGTGTGTGTGTGTGTGTGTGTGTGTGTGTGTGTGTGTGTGTTCACCACCAGTGACTGCTCAGCCGCTGACATAAGCGTCTTTTTCTCAAACGTTCGAGACCTGGCGCTGGACTACAGTGGCCACAGTTCAGTTTCAAGTTCAGCTTGTCCCAGACACAACACTCCGGATCCACCCAGTGTAACTGAATCTCTCTAACCATCTCCCGTTTTTTTCTCGGCGACAAAAGAACAATGCAGAGACTCGAACTCTGAACTTCAAAGGTGAGAGGCTCGTGTCCTATCAGCCGCAGCCCAAACCTCCTCCGAGTTATCTGTGCGTTCGTGGAGGCGGTCTGAGATATAACGTGGCTGATAAGCAACACTGGACAAGTTAGGGTATTGGAGAGGCACGACAGAAATGTGACAGCGATAACGGTCGCTTTGGCCTGGAAACAGCCCGAGATAGCGAAGCGGTCTAATTTTGGTGCCGCTGTGTCAGATTACGAGTATTGACACAGAGATAAGCAATCAGATGACCAAGCATTGAACTATGTAATCTAGACAGAGTAGGGAGATAGAGCCACAAACACACTAAACCTCCACCCCGTTTTTCTCAATCTGAAATTGTCTGTTTGCATAACATGGTCGGAACTATTTCTACTGTCGGAATTTATCTAATCTCTTTGCCTCTTGTTCCACTCTTTTGTCTCTAGCTTTGCCGGTCCATCTTTTCAAAACGTCCGATTCAGCAGTGTGACGTGTGGATGGCCTACAGGACGCATCCTACACTACAGAAGAAAATAAATCTGTGATAAATGAGGAAAACAGTGTCAGCCCGGCTACACTTGTCCCACACAGGCGTGTCCGAGTTTGACGCTGCGTCAGCTAGACACATTCCACTTAGACCTATCAAACAACAACAACACACACACACACACACACACACACACACACACACACACACACACACACTGGAGTCACAAGTTTAACGACACATCATGCGTCTAAATGGGATGCGTCTTGCTGGGAATACACCGTAAAAACTGATCTACGGGGCGATAATTATACCAACCACCTCATACTCTAGTAGATCCTGCACCTTCATGCTAATTATACCAGTTTTACCGAGCTCCTGATTACAAAGCGGGCTGAAGCGTAACAAACAAATGATCAATGATACCAATCATCGGTAAGCTAACCTCCTGCATGTTAAATGAGGGCACACGGTGCTGCTGGAAAATATTAAACTTCCTCTTTAAGTGGCACGCTGCTAATTTACCGAACGTTATCGTAGGAGACTGATCAGGTATAGAGAGGAATAACAAACAAACATCAATTTCTAGAAAACTGAAAACTACCACATGCTGAAGGAAGGTATATATATATATATATATATATACGGAAGAGCAGCAGTGGTAAAAGCTGCTGCTAGAAAATCTGAAGTATTCCCCTTTGTCTAGCATGCAGCAGACGAACGGTTCCTCGTAGTACAGAAAACAAAAGGGAGGGTATCTGGCCCTTTGATCAACGTTGTCAACTCTCTAGTTCCGGAAACGCACGCGCGCAAAGGAGCGTGGGAATTCTCATCATCAGCAGACTCCGCCATCGGCCAAGAGCTTTTGTTACATATCTTATTCATCTTTCGTTTCTCGACATCTACACAAGTGAATTACATAAGAGCCCCTTAGTTGCTACAGACCAGTTATTTTTTCACAGTCTGGGATAGCGACTGAAACTCAGTATTGTTGTAACTGTGAGAAAGGGTGCAGTCAGTACAAGGCTTAGTGACCTCAGTGTATCACTGATATCCGAGGGGTATTCTGAAAGTCGTGAGACATGGCGAAGCACATTGACAACTTCACATAACGGTGGGTGGGTGGGTGTTTGGAAGTTAAACGTCCTTTCCGCCACGTGTGGGTAATATCAAAGACTGGTCAACACGAAAAAGGCCAGCACAAATATTCGGCTCTCCAACACCACATAAAATAGAATCAACTAAAATAAAATAGAATGTGATAGTGGATGCAAGAAATAGAACATGTTTTTTTCCCCACGATTTGGGGCTGAAAGCACAAAGCTTGCTGTAACTTGGAGAAAGTGAGGGTGCAGTACAAGGCTTGGTGATCTGCATACATAATTCGAGGTCTTGGATAGAGACTGAAACTGTAGTTGTGGAAACTGCGAGAATGCGTACAGTAGCATACACGCCCCTGTGATTTGTATCGAGCCTGCACATTCTGTAAGTCGTTAGACATGAACACATAAATAATTACACACGATCAGTAAAAATGTTCTGCAGTGCACGGGAGGGTTCTTCGTTGGAACTGGGATAGTGATTGCCAGCAATAGTTTGTTTACACCGGCGAAGCAAATTAAGCATATGAAATGGCCTTGTTACTAGTGACACTCTTTGTCCAAGTTGCTGCTTCGTCGTTTATCAGTAATGCTGCTTCTTCTAAGGGTGAGGATTTGCTCCGTCCGGCTGAGGGAGAGTCTTTCAAACCACACACAGGTAAAATTCAATCTCAGGTTTTATCCTAAAGTTATCAACGTTTATCTCTTTCAAATGATATGCTAGCCAACTTTCAATCGAAGCTTTTGAGAGACTCCGGGCTAATCAAACAGCCGGTCTGCTCTATCGCGGACGATGTATCTCTAGCGATAGTCTTCAAAAGAATCCATTGAAACATCAAACGCAACTCAGCCACTGAATCAAGAAATGAAATTCTACACCTGCACAAATCTGATCTGATCAGATCCTACTCTGAAATTATCACAGTTGGGCCGTCTCTTGTGATATAGTTTGAAAGAAAACCAGAGTAAACACATAGTATTAACAAATATTAACTCAGAAACCACTGACTATTATCAGCAATGAATTAAGATTATCTGTATCGCACGCCTTCCCTTTTATAATCTGAAAATTTCAAATGTGAAAGAGCTAACACACTGCTACTTTATCTTCGATCACGAACAAGGTAAAATACAGTCAAGAAGAATAGGTGGAAAGTTACACACGACCCAGCATTCAAACGGAAAGAAAACTGATGCCCTGGTTGCAATGTCAGTCTTGCGTTCTGTGTATGGTCAGTGCAGTTTGGCTCAGTTAGTGCGGTTCGCACTCTTGGGCCGTATTGGGCGAATTGTACCAACGCATACTTAGTTCAGGTTAGAGTTAGTGTTAGGTTTAGGTTTAGGGTTGGGGTTACCTTGTGGTAATGGTGCAATCGCTATGTTGTTTAGACGGTCACAGTGCATTTACAACTGGTGCAAATGACACAAGGGGGCGAACTATACCAACTGCAGTTTGAAGCTGGATGATAATAAATGTCATTTCGTTAATTTTTTTGTTTATTATTTACTTTTACGTGCTGATCTTACACGGTCTCCCATACTGAACTGCTGGAACATCGAACGTGCTGATCTTACACGGTCTCCCATACTGAACTGCTGGAACATCGAACACGGTCTCCCATACTGAACTGCTGGAACATCGAACACGGTCTCCCATACTGAACTGCTGGAACATCGAACGAAAGAAAAGAGCCAAGGAGACGACGGTTTTCTTTTGATTGGCACAGCTCTGTTTTTTTTCCCACGGATGGCCACCATCACAATTAATCTAGTTACCCACACTAGCGGACAGACAGAAAGGTCAGTGCAAGGTTAACAACCGGCGTCGTGAAGAACTTCTTACACAGGCTATTGTTTCCGGAAGGTAATAACGTTTTCCGGACGACAATGACCAACAATTAAAGGATCCAATTAACATCAGAGAAGTAAATCAGTTAAACCGCCTCCACCACCCCCACTTCATCCAACATTGTCCAATCTCTTTCTACTACTTGAACGGGCGCTGGGCTTTCGATAGGATCAGACGGGGGAGGCAAAAGTAAGTTGCTGATAGAATCTTTTTGAAGTGCCACACAAGCGGAGACCGATTTTCATCAAAGCACGTCAGTGCTGGACTCGCGCGATACAATCTTTTTGAAGTGACCACTTTCATTCGTGGTCAAAAAGACGTACATTGTTTTTGTCGACAAAAATGCTTTGGGGTCTTTTGAAGGCCAGACAGGAAAAATGAAGAAAATATTTCTTTTATTTGTCTCCGATTTCAGTTCAGTTTGCATACTCTTCAAAGACATTTTCTGTCTTGGTTCTTAAAAATGCAAATCATAAGCTGCACATAAAAACGTTGTAAATAAGTTTGTCTTTGTGTTTAAATTGACAACATCTCTGCAAGAAGCTCTCAGCCATTATAGCAGGAAATTTAGAACTCGTAAAATCCCAAAGAACAATTGATCGAGTGGACCAATTTTCCGTAGATGAAATGTCTGCCTACAGACGGACACTACTGAAAATATTTCTGAACAACATTCTATGTTTTACCGAGCGCTTAATTCTGAATGGGGTGTGTGAGTGTTCGTGAGTTTAAGGTTCGTTTCCACCACGTATGGGTGATGCCAAAGACGGGGCAACGACTGAGAAAAAGGCCAGCACAAATATTTGGCGCGAGCCGGGATTCGAACTCAGTCCAGCATTGAAAGTCCAACGCTCTACCATTCGGCTATCCCGGCTCCCCATTCTGACTGGGTGCTATTGAGGGATTAAAGTGGGGGAAGTATTAGGAGGTAAAGTCTCAATACCTTTGTCAGGCGTACAACAAACGCTGTTGAAAACTTTTGGTCGAATGCATCAGAATGAGCCACCTGGGACACAATATAGCGTCTGAAACCGTTGTGGTGACTCTGTCTGGCGTATGAATACGTTGTTTTACGAACGTAGAAGCGTGCCGCGTCCCGAGCAGACGACATTATTTGGTTGCGGACTAAAGAACAACTAGACAGCGCTGACTCAGTCAGTGATGGCTATTTTTAGCGACTTGTTCGATCGACTTGTAGTACCGACATTCCGGAAGCTTTAGAAACGGCAAAGTCAGGAAAATGGTCGCCATGGAACAGGAACATGTATTCATTTGGCAAACAGCCCTAGAGGTTTGTCAGCTGCAGTCTTCCCCTCAGAATACCGTGCATTACATACACAGAGATTCTTAAACAATCCAGCGAACTGAACTCCAATAATTCCGTACGACTATGGAGAAAGTAGGTCTGTATCTATCAGTGCGTTAACCCGATTCCTACCAACTAAGTCTGGGGTCAGTTGTGGACCAGTGGCCTCAGTCACTAAAATAATCATAATCAGGATTGAAATTTGGCCTAGTGGAAGCGTTGTACTTTGCTTATACACGTGTTTGCTGCAATAACAGCCGTTAAGAAACCGTAAATCTGGCCTGTTTTCCGCACACAGGGCCAAACCCGAACAAGAGTCAAAAACGTGGGATACTCGCGCGTGCACGAATTGTATTAAAAATTATAAAAAAAATGAAAACGGAGTTTTAAAAAGTGACAGCGTCTGTAATGCTAGCACTGAGCCACCAGAAGCGTGCTCGGATGACGCGGCGACCACACTGAGCGCCGGCTCCAGTAGCCGCGTAACAACAGTCGTACAATTTGAATGTTGGACCGGACCGCTCAAGAAAGTGTAAACAACATCGTAACGCATCATGAGCTGTACTAATCAACAAGATATAGTATTTCGAGCGCACATGCTCATTCACGAGCGAAACTGTTCCAAAACATAAGTTGGCCTAGCAAAGACGGAATTTGTCCTTCAAGAGAATATCCTGTCTCCGTTCACACACGCACGCACCCCTTTCTCCCCTCTCCCCAGGGGGAGCCGGGGTGGCCGGATGGTAGAGCTTTGGACTTTTAATACTCGGTTCTGAGTTCGAATCCCGGCTGGGGCCAAATATTTGTGCTGGCTTTTTCAACGTTGCCCCGTCTTTGATATCACCCTATGTGGTGGAAAAGGACTTTAAATTCCCAAACACCCACCCACCTACCCCTCTCCCCAGTCAGCTAAACAAGGAAGGGGCGGGGAGGGGGTGGAGGGGAAGGGGAATTAGAGAGCGTCACAAAAGGTACGTATCCAAAAAAAAAAGTTTAAATAGAGATGCAAACACAGACGGAGTGACCTCATGAGTTTTCATGATCAGCCATATCTTATCACGACTGATACAGCAGGAAGTACCGGTTTTAGCGGACGTCAGTCTTAAAAATATATGGACTATGGTATACATGGACATCTTTATCCTCATTTCTTCCTTTTCTTAAAGTACTGATAGATTGTCGTACGGAGTAGAATTTCGCTTGGTTGTCAGTCAGTTTTAACTCCGCATATGCAAGTGTCTAACTGGAGTGATGATAGATAGGCCAAGAACAACCTGTAACATTGTAACCGGCATTAGCACCCTCAATTACTGACAAGGATAATACACTAGGTCCCTAAATTTGAACATATTTTCAGTCTTATGGTTTTGTAGAACACTAGGTCCACAAACATGAACACATTTCATATTTTTGTCAGTAAGTTTAACTACTACCCCCCCCCCCCCTCCACACACACCCACACACCACCACCACCACCACCGCCGTGTCTCTCTCTCTCTCTCTCTCTCTCTCTCACACACACACACACACACACACACACACACACACACACTTGAGTCCACGTGCGCCGGCTGACCGTGATCGCTAATCAAGTGCGGGGGATCAGATAAAGAGTCGCCTCCCTTATCCGGGCCGAAATCAAGCCAACACTGGGCCGTCCGGCCAGCCGCTCTATCTCCCTATCTCTCTTATCTCACTATTAATCTTCCTTCCCTCAACTTCGGAATGGACGGGCTAAAAATGTAGGCTAGCTGCTCTAACAAAGCAGAAACACTGATACCCGGCGACGCAGGAAAAAAAAAAAAAACCCGGAAAAAGTGAAGTTTTGTGTCCTTACACTGAGTTATGTCCTAACTGGCAGTTTGTGTTCGGGCCAGGGCCCGAATGTAAAAGTCGAGGTTAATTTAACCCACGGCTTCGGGCCTAACCCCCAGACTAGGACAAAAGAAATAAAAAAAACAAAATTATATTTTTTTAAAAAAGGAGGCGAGGAAAGGAAGAAATAAATCCTTCTATAACGGCTTAGGCACCTTGCTGGAATGGACCCGCTTCTTGATTTAAAACAACAACAAAACAAAACAAAACAAAAATTAGAAAATTTAACCCTAGAGCTAGTTTAGTTCGAGGTTAGACTCTAACCTGGGGCTAAACTCCCTAACCTCGACTTTTACATACGAGCCCAGGTTGTTTCAGTCGTCTCAGACGAAATCAGTACTGAGATAATCATCGTTTGTATATACAATTCGAAAATCGTGTGACGTAAACGATTTGAATTCTTCGTCTTACTTGCGTGTGTCCAGCACACAGACCGATGTATGACGAGTTGGCTTATAATACTTCTTTCTTTTCTCCATCGTGCCTCTTCAGTTTTAGGATCCTAGCTAAGTTCGTCAGCGTCATAAAACTGACACTGATTCCTAAGCCGAAACACGCTAAATGCACGTAGCCGGAGTGGCTATTTTCACGGAATGCTGTGACATCTGAAGAAAGTGATCAGTGTTTTCAGCGGAAGCAAACTTCGATTTCTGTCATTTCACGTGTGGGCCGGCGTGAATTGATGAGTGATCCATTGAAGAGTCAATCCGTCAGTCAATCAGCCAGTAAGTTAACAACAGACCCCCCCCCTCCCCCTACTGATCAATCAATCAATCAATCAATCAATCTTTTCTAAGGAGGTAAGCAAAATCTAACAAAATATATATTACAACTATAGCGGTTGAATGTTGCGGTTTTGTGAACAATTTTCAATCCAATTTAAAATGAGAAATATTAGCATATGTACACATAAAACTCTGTTTTAAAAGCGTTCGCATTAGCGTGGAATATTTTTCTGTACTGGTACCTGCTGATGAAATTCGTTTCATGTAGCGTGGAGTCAGTTATACGATATTAGAATTCCTCCAACGTCAAACACATCACACAAGCGAAGCGTTGATCAAAAGATGTCACTGTATAAAATGCCTGTTTATCTTTTGTATTAGAAATGACAGCTGCCACTCATATCTACATATACGTCTGTATATGTCTTTTTCAGAAACACATCTGTCACTCACAAAAATGCGTCACTTAACAGACACTAAGTGGCTTTAGAGCATCGAAAAGCTACCGACATGCACCACTGACTACCATTCCGTAACAGTTTCCGATCTGACTACCATCTATACAGATCTGGACTCGTACCTCTCTCTCTCTTTCTCTGTCTCTCTCTACAGCTGAACAGCTGTGACGCCGTGTCGCCAGAGTTTAAAACTTGCAATTAACTGGGTTATCGGGCGGTTTATCGCAAAATCAATAAAACGATCGGGCACGTCGAAAAAGATTTACGGGAGGTGCCCTATCTATTGACACAACGCGCAGAAGCATCTCCACAAGAAACGGTCATAAAACTTGAAAAGTACTGATACGATAAAATGAAGTGAGTCAGCCCCCGGGTAGACCGTCTGACAGTTCGGACAGAGACTGAATTGTACGGCGTATAGCTAAGCACTGTTCTTGTACTGTATTACGGGCACCCGAAATGTACAGACAATTTTCCTATACTGATAGTGATAAAACACTGTGTGGATTTCCGAAATTGAAATTTCAGTCTTGAAAACCTGAACATACTTCATATTTTCAGTTTCACACAATACACACTCTCCCACTCTGTGTCTGGCTGTCTGTCTGTCTCCCTTAGTCACAGGAAAAGCCTAAATAAACTAAATAAAACCTCTCCCTCTCTCTCTCTCTCTCTCTCTGTCTCTCTCTCTCTCTCTGTCTCTCTCTCTCTCTCTGAGACAAAATACAACCTGTGCATATCGGCAACACAGAAAGTCTGTACAGAGAAAAGAATGCATCATTCATAATTATGTAAATAAAACCTTTTCCAATTTCTTTACAACAGCTGCTCACAAGCCAAACACATAGTTTGTTAGTTTGTTTGTTTGCTTGGATTTTTGTTGTTATTTCTTTTTGTTTCGTTGTTATCTTTTATTTCTAACATACCGTCACAGTGCCGACATTCGTGGAATATTTCCTTTGTTCGTGGATTGTAACTATTTCAGTCAACCGACAAATGTAGCGGCATACAGCAGAGCGAAACAATTCTAGGAACTCGCAGTAACACCATTTTATTTCTCTTCTGGCCGTTAATGGCAAAGCGTTGTGCATATCTGTCACGGTCCATCTAACTAATGTATGCTGACAGACATCCATCTAACAAACGTATGTCAACAGATTGTCAGGATGTGCTGAGTGGTTCGGTGGGCTTAAACCCTGACAAGTGTTGCATGTTAAATTGACCAGAATGTGAAACAAGCAACCCCCCCCCCCCACAACCACCACCACCACCCATCCCCCTTCACTCTCTGGGATGACTGGCGTCGGGGCATTTTTCGCGTACGCGGGAATGGCCCTGCATGGGCATTTTTTTGAGGAGGGGGATCAGTGCGCACCGAGAAATGGAAGTGCCGGGTCTGCTTTTGGAAAAGTATTGGCGAACCGAACAGTGAGAAAACCGCAAAAGAATGCTCGTTAAGATTAAAAGGAAAGAAGCGATACTGGTATAAATAAGAATGGTAGATGTAGTTTTATCCTTTTAAAAGATCGGATACTCAGTAAATGTTGAAATAATTTGTTACAATTCCTTTCCTCCTTCATCCATAAAAAGAAACAGCGTGTGTGTGTGTGTGTGTGTGTGTGTGTGTGTGTGTGTGTGTGTGTGTGTGTGTATGTGTGTGTGTGTGTGTGTGTGTGTGTCTGTGTGTCTGTGTGTGTGCACGAACGTGCGCGTGTATATGTGCGTGTCCTTGCGTGCGTGCGTGGTTTGACAGAAGGGGGCGGGGTGGGGGAGTGGGGAGGGGGGGGAGGGGTTTTAAGGAAGATGTAGAATTGATAAAACTTCAAAGGGAAAAAAAAAACTACAAAAAAAGGAGATAAGTGAGCCGGCCGGTATCGTTAGAACCTGGGCTGTGTCCAACTGAGATCGAGCGCACCTTCCTATCCAAATGATCAGTCGCGGAGCCTTTTTCACTGAGACATGTAATCGACTTCACACACTACACTCTACAGTCTCTCTCACATCGGACGTTCCACGCAGATAACGCTGTGGAGGCATGAACCGCTATTCTGACGGAGTGACAGCATGTTTGTAAGCTGACGTTACGCTAGTAAGCTTAATCCAGACAACACTTCAACAACAGTTAGCGTCTGTACAGGTCATTATCCTCTCAGCCAAACTCAGATGAGCTAAGCCTGTTAGCTGAGGCTAAGACAATTAACTGTTCTAAATCTTAGTTTATAGGCAAATTCAAGTATTTCGTCGACGCCGAACCGGCGGGCTGTCTTGTCAAGTTTGTCACTACTACATTCTCTACTTAAGTGAGTCAACTGACTGTCATTTGTCACTTTGTAAACTGAGACTGATTAATTCAATCAGCTGAAGGACTCCAGTCTAGGCCAGAAACTTCTGGAATGGGTAAAAAAAAAAAAAAAAAAAAAAAGCAGCGATCAAAACCATGGCTTTTAAAAGCCTCAGTCAGATGCATGACACCGATACGGAAAAGTCATTGGTCAGTCCGTCTGACTGTTTCTCTTGCAGCGACGTTCAGTTACAGACACCGGCATCCAAAGTAAAACAACAACGACGGTTTCGGTCCCGGCAATGACCGAACAGTATACGGGCGCATGTGTCCATAAAAATAACACACAAGTATACAAATAATAAGACACGACAAACTGAAATATCGAAATATCACATCTCCCGGCTTAAAATCGCCAAGAATGTTTCACAAATATAAAAAGCCAACAACAGCAGAAAGTGAGAAAAGAGCAGCAGATTCCGACATTGGAGTAGCTTGATAGTGAAATAAAATTGGGGGGGGGGGGGGACAACTCAGTGAGAGTCAGAAAGAACTTGAAAACTGACAGAGAAAGCGAGTCCGCCGACTCATCAACACCAGTTCCTACACCTTGCATCAGTTCAGTCACTGCTAGTCAGTATACCGGCTTTGTCTAGATGAGAGAGTGTAATATTACGTAAATACATGTAATGAAACAGAACATCAAATAGTGGCTTGTACGCCGGTGTAACTGTGATGAAAGGCAGTCACCGTGAGTGGCCATACTTTTCGGCAGAAAAAAAAAATCCAACAAAATAATTGAATCAGACGACAGTTTCGTCACTTACCTTTGATCGACTTTGGATTGGACTGTTTTCGGCGGGACATCGCTTGGTTGAAGTGCGTAACTCCTTCTCTTGTATCTTTCTCGTCTGCTGCTACAACAACATGCAAAAGTCCAGGGTCAGAATGCGCGCTGACCCGATGAGACCTCCATTTTCTCCTGCGCGGTGACCCTCGACGCAGGTCAAAATGCAAATTTGCTTCTCTCTTTCACACGCGCGCGTGAAATGAAGAGTGTTTCCACCACACACTGTTTGTCAACAGAGCCCGCTCGTTGGCGAAGCTTGCGGCGTTGGCTTTGCGATAAATCCGACAAGAACTCTCCAGTAAAAACCTGCGTTCTTCGAGTTGTCGTCTGCTCCTCTTCGTTTGCATCGTCTGCGACGAGTGACGGGAGTTTTCTAGGCCGTGTATGGTTTCGTTGGTTCGTTCCTTCCAGTATTCCCAGCCCAGTCCCCTCAGACTAGCGCGTGCGTCTGCTCTCGTCTGCCACAAAAGCCCGACTGGCAATGCGCTCTCTGCCTTGTGTTGGTTATCGCCGCATCTCTTTGCATGGGCGCTCCCTCGCCGCGACCGGCTAGAATTATGTATGCGGGCGTTATCGCCCTTATCAGACTGATGTTATCTTATCGCGACTTTCATCTAGCAATCCATCTCCAGTCTCTCTCTCTTTCTCTATACACTTGGTAGCGTCACTACGATACACAACGACTGAGAGGAGAGCACAGACCTTGTGTTGTGGTAGTTCCATTGAACGCGCGTGTTGCTCAGTGTGAGCTTGAAACTATCGACAGGCTGTTTGTTGGCTGGGTTGAACTGATAAAACAACTGATAAGATAAGGCCGATAAGATAAGCCGGGTCGCGATAAGAGTGTCAGTTCTGATTACGGCAAGTCGAATATAGAACTTGCTTAGAGCACAGAGCAAATTAGTGTGTCAGGTTGTGCCAGTGCCATGCTAACTTCAAATCAGTCAGTGATCGTATTCTGTCTCAGTCTCTGGCAGTTCAAGTTCGTCAGTCACAGTCCCGGCCGACTCTGTGTGTGTGTGTGTGTGTGTCAGTGTGTGTGTGTGTGTGTGTGTGTGTGTGTGTGTGACGGTATGTATGTGTGAGTGAGTGGATATAAGTAGGGCAGTGAAGGTGTGTGTGTCATAGCAGGACAAGCGCCTCTATGCGATCACACTAGGGTTAACCCAAACAGTTTACTTGTTTACCAAAACATACACGTCTGGCACAGTGGCCGGCACTCACTTAACCCACCGGACCGACAGCTAACGCGTGCCTCTGACAGCGCGTTTATATTTCCCGCCCGGTCCGCCAGGCCCCAATGGCTAGGCCAGACGGCCCTTTTTGTTTATATTACAGCGTCCACTGGAGAACCGGAAAACTGGCATGGTATATAGAAGGAACCCCGTTTTCAGTGTGCACAATTTTTGCAGTACAAAGGTCAGCTCGACCTATGACTTCAAACTTGTCAGCCGGTTTTATTTTATTTTGCTGTGTGAGCTGAAACATCACTCAGCTCGAGCATATAGACAGTGTATAGTATTATATGTGCCGCCAGTAACTGTGTGTAGTTAATGTATCAGTACATAAATACAATATTCGACGTAAATGTATGTATGCCATAATACATACTGCTAAGATACCAACAAACGTATATCATTATACATACTATTCAACCCTATTTTATTAAAAAAAATTGAGCAGGACCATTCGACTGGCAGTCATTGTCAGTGGCAAATCAGTGAATCAGTCGCACTCGGCGGCGGACTGGAGCCGGCATGGATTAGTCATTGTGTTTAAAGTATACGTTTATGGGTATTCGGTTATTACATATATTATATACTGACTGACTGCATACACAGTGTACATTAATTTTGTCCTCCCAGGTATTAGTTGAGTGATGATTCAGTTTGCACTAATAAACAGCCAAAGTGCTTGAATAAAACTAGCAAGCCACAAGTCACAGGTCGACTTGACCTTTACACCCTACCAATTCTGCGCACTGAAAAAGGGCCGCCCTTCTGTTTCTTACTGGCACCTTTGGTCCCTCCTGTCCAGCGTAGTGTAAACAAACCCCGGCAAGCTGGTCCTGGGGTTTCTGTGTGGAGAATTCAAGGCTGAATTCGCACTTTAGAATATTTCAGTGGCATCATAGACGTTAAAAAAAATATCGACTTTGGCTCAAGCAGGCTACTGCTTCAGGCAGACAGGAATCAAAACAAACAAACATAAAGTTTTACTGATCGAGGTTGGTTTGGTTTGGTTTGGTTTGGTTCGGTGTGTGTGTGTGTGTGTGTGTGTGTTTATAAATTTTGTTTTGACATGCCCCAAGGGGTATTTGAATAAACAAATTTTACTCAGTTGTATCGATACATAACGAGACCGTATCATCATCGACGTCAACTTGACCTGAGAAATCTGGCAAGCCTTTATGAATTTGTTGTTGTTGGAGTTCGGGTGTGCGTTCATATAAAGACGTATCATTTTTGTGTGAAGATACACTTACACTCAGTGAGAGGCACGCGCGAGCGCGCACACACACACACACACACACACACACACACACACACACACACTATTTCAAGTTATTGAAATAGGTCCTGGAAGGAATCTGCTTGACATGCTGTTTTGGTGAAGTTTGAGGTGAAGACAGTTTGGTTTTAAAGCTAACTAAGAATATAGAAGTGTTGTTTTCAACTTCGGAAAGTAGGTCCTGGAAGGAATCTGCTTGACGCGCTGTTTTGGTGGAACTTGAAATAAAAACAGGGTGGGTGGGTGCGTGTTTGGGGGTTTAACGTCCTTTTCCACCACATAGGGTGATAACAAAGACGGGGCAACGATGAAAAAGCCAGCACAAATATATATGACCCCAGCCGGGATCGAACTCACGACCCGAGCTTTAGAAGTCCAACGCTCTACCATTCGACCACCCCGGCTCCCTAAGTGAAAACAGTTTGGTTTTAAATATAGAAGGGGAAGTTGCTTTTTGGTCATCAAAAGTACAATATTGATATACTGGGTCCACTTTTTGTGTTGATGTGTTGTTCTCAACTTAGTAAAGTAGGTCCTGGAAGGAATCTGCTTGACATGCTGTTTTGGTGAAGTGAAAACAGTTTGGTTTCAAAGCTAAGTAAGAATGTGGAAAGGGAAGCTGCTTTTTGGTCATCAAAAGTACAAGACTGATATTTTGGGTCTACTTTTTGTGTTGAAGCGTTGTTTTCAACTTAGTAAAGTAGGTCCTGGAAGGAATCTGCTTGACATGCTGTTTTGGTGAAGTTTGAAGTGAAAACAGTTTGGTTTAAAAGCTAAGTAAGAATATAGAAGGGGAGGTTGCTTTTTGGTCATCAAAAGGACAAAATTGATATTTTGGGTCCACTTTTTGTGTTGAAGTGTTGTTTTCAACTGAGTAAAGTAGGTCCTGGAAGGAATCTGCTTGACATGCTGTTTTGGTGAAGTTTGAAGTGAAAACAGTTTGGTTTTAAAGCTAAGTAAGAATCAGTATAGAAGGGGAGGATGCTTTTTGGTCCTCAAAAGTACAAGACTGATATTTTGGGTCTACTTTTTGTGTTGAAGTGTTGCTTTCAACTTAGTAAAGTAGGTCCTGGAAGGAATCTGCTTGACATGCTGTTTTGGTGAAGTTTGAAGTGAAAACAGTTTGGTTTAAAAGCTAAGTAAGAATATAGAAGGGGAGGTTGCTTTTTGGTCATCAAAAGGACAAAATTGATATTTTGGGTCCACTTTCTGTGTTGAAGCGTTGTTTTCAACTGAGTAAAGTAGGTCCTGGAAGGAATCTGCTTGACATGCTGTTTTGGTGAAGTTTGAAGTGAAAACAGTTTGGTTTAAAAGCTAAGTAAGAATATAGAAGGGGAGGTTGCTTTTTGGTCATCAAAAGGACAAAATTGATATTTTGGGTCCACTTTTTGTGTTGAAGCGTTGTTTTCAACTGAGTAAAGTAGGTCCTGGAAGGAATCTGCTTGACATGCTGTTTTGGTGAAGTTTGAAGTGAAAACAGTTTGGTTTAAAAGCTAAGTAAGAATATAGAAGGGGAGGTTGCTTTTTGGTCATCAAAAGGACAAAATTGATATTTTGGGTCCACTTTTTGTGTTGATGTGTTGTTTTCAACGTAGTAAAGTAGGTCCTGGAAGGAATCTGCTTGACATGCTGTTTTGGTGAAGTTTGAAGTGAAAACAATTTGGTTTTAAAGCTAAGTAAGAATATAGAAGGGGAGGTTGCTTTTTGGTCATCAAAAGGACAAAATTGATATTTTGGGTCCACTTTTTGTGTTGAAGCGTTGTTTTCAACGTAGTAAAGTAGGTCCTGGAAGGAATCTGCTTGACATGCTGTTTTGGTGAAGTTTGAAGTGAAAACAAATTGGTTTTAAAGCTAAGTAAGAATATAGAAGGGGAGGTTGCTTTTTGGTCATCAAAAGTACAAAATTGATATTTTGGATCTACTTTTTGTGTTGAAGCGTTGTTTTCAACTTAGTAAAGTAGGTCCTGGAAGGAATCTGCTTGACATGCTGTTTTGGTGAAGTTTGAAGTGAAAACAGTTTGGTTTTAAAGCTAAGTAAGAATCAGTATAGAAGGGGAGGTTGCTTTTTGGTCCTCAAAAGTACAAGACTGATATTTTGGGTCTACTTTTTGTGTTGAAGTGTTGTTTTCAACTTAGTAAAGTAGGTCCTGGAAGGAATCTGCTTGACATGCTGTTTTGGTGAAGTTTGAAGTGAAAACAGTTTGGTTTAAAAGCTAAGTAAGAATATAGAAGGGGAGGTTGCTTTTTGGTCCTCAAAAGTACAAGACTGATATTTTGGGTCTACTTTTTGTGTTGAAGTGTTGTTTTCAACAGAGTAAAGTAGGTCCTGGAAGGAATCTGCTTGACATGCTGTTTTGGTGAAGTTTGAAGTGAAAACAGTTTGGTTTAAAAGCTAAGTAAGAATATAGAAGGGGAGGTTGCTTTTTGGTCATCAAAAGGACAAAATTGATATTTTGGGTCCACTTTTTGTGTTGAAGCGTTGTTTTCAACTGAGTAAAGTAGGTCCTGGAAGGAATCTGCTTGACATGCTGTTTTGGTGAAGTTTGATGTGAAAACAGTTTGGTTTAAAAGCTAAGTAAGAATATAGAAGGGGAGGTTGCTTTTTGGTCATCAAAAGGACAAAATTGATATTTTGGGTCCACTTTTTGTGTTGAAGCGTTGTTTTCAACTGAGTAAAGTAGGTCCTGGAAGGAATCTGCTTGACATGCTGTTTTGGTGAAGTTTGAAGTGAAAACAGTTTGGTTTAAAAGCTAAGTAAGAATATAGAAGGGGAGGTTGCTTTTTGGTCATCAAAAGGACAAAATTGATATTTTGGGTCCACTTTTTGTGTTGATGTGTTGTTTTCAACGTAGTAAAGTAGGTCCTGGAAGGAATCTGCTTGACATGCTGTTTTGGTGAAGTTTGAAGTGAAAACAATTTGGTTTTAAAGCTAAGTAAGAATATAGAAGGGGAGGTTGCTTTTTGGTCATCAAAAGGACAAAATTGATATTTTGGGTCCACTTTGTGTTGAAGCGTTGTTTTCAACTGAGTAAAGTAGGTCCTGGAAGGAATCTGCTTGACATGCTGTTTTGGTGAAGTTTGAAGTGAAAACAGTTTGGTTTTAAAGCTAAGTATAAGACTGAATCAGTATAGATCGAAGGGGAGGTTGCTTTTTGGTCCTCAAAAGTACAAGACTGATATTTTGGGTCTACTTTTTGTGTTGAAGTGTTGTTTTCAACTTAGTAAAGTAGGTCCTGGAAGGAATCTGCTTGACATGCTGTTTTGGTGAAGTTTGAAGTGAAAACAATTTGGTTTTAAAGCTAAGTAAGAATATAGAAGGGGCCCGGGGGGGGTGGGGGGGGGTGGGGGTTGCTGTTTGGTCATCAGAAGGACAAAATTGATATTGTGGGTCTACTTTTTGTGTTAAAGTGTTGTATTCTAGTCTTTGAA
>JACVVK020000053.1:980000-1072500 GCA_018292915.2 Batillaria attramentaria
CGCTATTTTAGAATTGCATTTAGTTTCGACGTTTGTGCACATTCTGAACATTTCCAAAGCAGAGAGGCAGGAAGCCGGAGTACCCGGAGAGGGCCCCCGATGATCGACCTGAATAAATCAGAGGCATATGTATATATGCATGATCTCTGGGTAAATACAATACCGTTGGCGTACATCTAAAAACAACTTTCTCAGTTCACGGGTCTTGAACTGACAAGACCAAACGAGACTTTTCCGAGTGTAGCCGAGAAAGGTCAGATGTTGAGTCTGCACGTGAATTTTGACTCAGTTTGGTAAGTGTAAAATCCCCGAGCAAATTAGTGTCATCATCGCGCCCGGGGTTCGAACCCGGGCCATCAGTACGACATCGTCCGCGTTTCCTCATGTGTGAGCATCGCACCATCCCATATTCCTGACGACATCTCTGAATAAAAGTTTAGTTCAGGATGGCACCTCTCTGCTGGGAAAGGCCCATATGCGCTCCATCCTATGTGTCAGTGATCATCCCAGTGACGGCTTTGAGACTGCTCCAGTATTGACAATGTCAGTTTAACGAGGGTCTTGTCATGTCCTGTTAGGGCTGATAGTCACACTCTGCCTCTTTGTACGGGAGCCGTGATAGCCGAGTGGTAGAGCGTAGGGCTTTCAGCGCTCGGGTCGTGAGTTCGAATCCCGGCTGGGGCCGAAATATTTGTGCTGGCCTTTTTCTCGTTGCCCCGTCTTTGATATCACTCATGCGAGGTGGAAAAAGGACGTGGAATTCGCAAACACACACCCACCCACCCTTGCACGCCTTCACTCTGCGACGTCATGGGATGACGAATATTAATTTGTGCCGCTGACGAACAGACTGAAGTGAAATCACTGATAACTGACCGCGAGCATACGTTGCGTTAATTCCTGACAACTTTCTTTTACATTTCTTTGTTTTTTCTGATTACCGTAACATCATTTTGTATTTTCCTCGTAACTGATGACCGTAATGTTACAGAAACTACTGGCTTTTTCTCACTCGCTGTGACGTCACCGAAAACGGCCATTGTGAATTTTCTTTTCTAGCAATATAGTGGGATGCGCGGCTAGTGGACCGTCTGTTGCCAAGCAACACAATAACCACCACTGGCCAAGTTTAGCGACTTATCTCCCTTCCCACCTCCAAACCTAGAGACAAGCCTGGCTAAACAGTGGTGTTGGATTTCGTCCTAATCTGGGCGATAAATAAGCTGAATAATCTCAAACGCACCGATAATGTCCTCGGATCTGGGCACGCCTCCGATAAGCGGGCTAGATAAGATGCGAGTGGGTCTCGGAGGGGCAGGAGATGTTTGGAGCTCTTCAGGCAAGAAAACCAAGACAGGTCATATCGGGAATTTATTGGAACGTGTGTGACCTCCCCTTTCACAATGCTAGGGGGTATTGGGTGTATGTCTGATAGCGCGTGAGTGCACGCTGCAAAATAATGACGATACAAAACAATACAGGTTCTCCTTTTGAGTCAAACATAAGGAGTTAAAAAACAACAACAAAAAACAAAAAAACAAAAAACGTATTATCTTTAGATGATTTTTTTTTTCCTGCCCCAACTCTTTTGGCAGTTCCAGTGGTGTTTCTCCCAGGTAATGGGTGGAATCCACGGAGGGCTCGGAAGCTGGAGCAATTTTCATTATGCATGATGATGCAGATGAGCCGGGGTGATGGTAAAATGATGCTATGGAGGTCCGTGTGGTTTGGGACTGCGGGACAGGGCCGCATTCCACGCTTCCTGTCATAAATATCCCGGCATTAACCAGGCCCGGGTACTACGGCACCTGCGGTACCGGCCGTGTTATCATCCACATCATAAGACGTGTCATACCAAGGGAAGCACCCCCAAAGTCGCACCCGTGAAGTGGGTGAATCTCGGCTGTGTGGCAACAGCCTCCCCATTCCCGATTGGGCCCATAGCACACCCGCTCTGGGTAGAAGCCGACCGAGGTAGGAAAAATCCAGCTTGCCTCGGCTGGGACTCGAACCCGCGTCTCCTGGTCCATGGTCCGAAGTGCTAACCACTACACTACGGGGACCGGTAGGTGGTCTAAGCTTGGTTTGTTGGCGGTTGCAGAGCTACACAGCGTCTAGATTTATGTCCCTTGTTGGTTGGTTAATTCTTTGGGTTTGTTATTACTGTTTCCAGTTCAGGTTTGGTCATCGGTTCATCCCGGGTCTCAGTCCTATTTGTCTACGGCCATCCATATGAGAGTTAGTTAGTTAGTTAGTTAGTTAGTTAGTTAGTTAGTTAGTTAGTTAGTTAGTTAGTTAGTTGCGGCTTGAATGAGCTTCAAATACTCCCCAGGATTTACTGAATGCAAGCCGTGTGAATTTCCCAGAGAACTTGAAGATCAGAGAGAGAGAGAGAGAGAGAGAGGGTGGGTGGGTGGAGGGGGGTAGGAGTTTAACGTCCTTTTCCAACACGTAAGGGTGATATCAAAGACGGGGCAACGAGAAAAAAAGGCCAGCACAAATATTTGGCCGGGATTCGAACTCACGACCAGAGCATTGAGAGTCCAACGCTCTACCATTCAGCTATCCCAGCTCCCCGTATGGAGAGAGAGGATGGGGGGAGGGAAGGAGGGGGTGTCAAATCGCCAAGGAAGCTGGCTGTTTAACGTCCTTTTCCACCATGTATGGGTGATATCAAAGACGGGGCAGCGAGAAAAATGCCAGAACTAATATTTGGCACCAGCCGGGATTCGAAATCAAGACCCGAACATTGAAAGTCCAACGCCGCTCTATCATTCGGCTATCCCGGTTCCCCTCGACGAGAAAGACTGTCCTTCCATGCACTAGATACAGGCATCAGTCGCAGTTATTGTCCCTGACTGGTCACATGATAGCTCTTAAACTACAAGACTGAAATAATAATAATAATAATAATAATAAACCGCCTTTGCCTATTGACAGACAGACAGACCGGGTAACAGGGCATTCGGTTCTCAGTCAGATCAAACTAACGGCCGTAACTAAACACACAGCCTCTAGTCCCAAATGGGCGTTGTACTGGTTGGACTCTGCACCGGCTTTAGCAATCTCGACTCGTCCATCAAGATATGACGGACGCACCGCGGCTCAAGAGTCACGTGACTTCCGCAAGATGGTCGCCTATCGCCTGCTGCGGTCTGGCGATAGGTAAAATGTCTCGATAGATTCGGATACCAGCTACCGATATGATAAACAGGGTGCCAAGCCGTTCGCTTGCCGTCGGATATTTAGAAACGATCCGCCCATGACCTCCATTGACCCCTACGACCTTTTCAAGGGCATGCCGGGAAGTGTGCGCTGCTGAATCAGTACCGGATAGTAGCCGGTAGTTGATTAGAGAGCCTCAACAAGGGCGATCACTACTTCTGTAGGCTAGATGGGTCATGCTGGCCTGCAACAGGGCCGGGAGGCAGTAGTTAAACAATTCTAATGCCATTTCGTAAAAGGGCCTAGTCATGTCGTCGTGGATTTGACGAGAACATAGGGCTTTTGACGGTAGAATCAGTGTAGGCGCTGGCTTGTGTTCTACATGTACTTCAGTTACTGACTTTCAACACTGAATTGTAATTGTTGGCACATCAGTCAAGGGAAATAACTGAGCTTTCATATATGCGTATTCGAGTCATGCATCTAAAACGTTCGAATAAAAGACGAATTCAGTGAGTGGAAGAAAATATCAGGATAGGGGCCAGTGACGTGGCACAACTGAGGGGGGGGGGGGGGGGGAGGGGGGACTAAGAAGGCGAATGTAGGGTGGGGTGGTTTGGGATGGGGGGGGGGGGGGGGGGGGTAGTGTAAGCGATTTCAGAAAGTCTGTGTCTTGTCCAATTTTAGCAACAGGTTCGAAATGCTTCAGATAAGCAAAGAAACGGTTTCGTTGTCACATTAGATTTTGGATTGCTTGTATAAATAAGTAGTTTCAAACCGACACAAAACACACACACACACACACACACACACACACACACACACACACACACACACACACACACACACACACACACACACACACACACACACCGTGACGCACGCACGCATGCTCTGACATACAGAGGCTAGACTAAACTGCATGTAAAAGTTTATAGTTTCAACGATTGTGAAAATTTTGTGAGGCGGTTTCAGATCTGAATGATTTCGAACACGTGAAAAAACAACACCCCCACCTCTCTCTCCCCCCCCCCCCCTCTCTCTCTCTCCCCCCCCCTCTCTCTCTCCCTCAGTCTCTCTCTCTAATCAAGTACAGCCAGGTTATTTTTAAAACGCTCAAAACAGGAGACGAAACTCCAGATAAAAGTTTTATCGTTCTCACAGTGAGGCGGTGCTCTCTATGGCGGGACACAACGCGATAAGACCGAATGATAAGGGAACCACGGATATCACGCGCTATCGGTATATCGGTGTGACATGATACGCTTCCCTGTCACATGGCATCGATAAAACATACATCTAACATGCCAACATGTGTGTGCTGTTTGGCACAGAATTTCACCATCAGCATCAATGCAGAGAGGCCGGCACGCATGGTGGTTGCACAAACAGATAAAAGCCTTAAAGTGTTTTCGTGGAACAGTTCAGGATTTCGTGGGGGTTTTTTGTTTTCGCTTCTCCCCCACCTTCATTTAAAGCATCTATGTTCGTAGGACCGCTGAGACGCAAAACTGCCGGTTGTGAAGCTTTAACTCTGCGAGAAAGAAGGATGTTTTATTTGGAGATATACGTTGTGGAAAAGGACGTTAAACTCCCAGACACCCACCCACCCACCCCCCTCATTTGGACATCGCGACCGTTTTCGTAACTTTATGGCTTCTGTTATTTTGTTTAACCTACGATCCATTCCTGTACAGACTGGGACTCGACTAAAAAAATCTGAAAATAGCCACCAATCGGCGTCGTCTAGCTGGTCAGTGCACAATCAAATAACGTTGTCTGCTCAGTAGGCGGGACACTTCTAGAACAACATTATAACAACACGTATGCCGGCCAGAGGTCACCGCAATGGTCCATGTGACTGATTCTGATGCACAGAGTCAGTCGATTCGATGATACGTTTTCCGCACACTGTTGTTGTATGTCTGTCATACATATAGTGAGACTTTAAGTGCTGGGATCAGTTCGGATCCCGGTTGGGACATACAAATATTTGTGCTGGTCTTGTTGTTGCTCCGTCTTTGATATCACCTATACGTGGACGTTAAACTCTGAAACACCCAACCACCCTCTTGCTACCTTCAGTGTGTTTGAGTGACGGTGTAATTCAATACGCTTGTAATTCAACCGTGATTTTCTTTTTGTTTTATAATTTATGGTACTCAACTCTCTATGCTTACCCATCACACACACACATACACACACACACACACACACACACACACACACACACACACACACACACACACACACACACACACACACACACACACACACCCACACACACATGCGCGCGGACACAAACTCTGAGAAATCAATTACATACTAAATACTTTTAACAAATGATACGATTGACACTAAAACGAGTCACTGTGCAGCCGTGTCCTCCGCCAGTTGGTCTCGTATGCTGTAGAATTTTGTCAGCTGTATGTTTTGTTAGTAAGTAGGTACATGTATAATGATATTATAGTGTGAAAATATCTAGAAGTCTGCTTGTATGCTATACTTGCTCCGTTTCAAATTGTGGTTCCAGTGTTGTGTTTGAATACTGATGACGTACTGACGACTGACGTCACTGTCTGCGGTCTGTTAACGAACGAAAAAAGGAGAAGAAGAAGAAGAACAACAACAACAACATTAGCAATTATTATGACAACAACAACAGCAATAATAATAATGATGATGATGATGATGACAATAATAATATGATAATAATAATAATAGCATCTTTATTTTTCTTTACTGATGAAACATTGGTGTCATTTTCAACCACACAAAACTGGGATCGGTCCGGAACGCAACTCGTCACTGTTTCTAAACTGAGTTCAGGCTTATCCCTCACCGTCGTTGCATGGTAAGCTATCCTACGAAATACTTGGAGTGGATCTGTGATCACTCTACATTGTGCTCACGTGCTTGGGGACACCGGTAACATGAAGGAAATGACCAAACGGATGTAACGTGTGCTATCAGATAACGAGGAGATGTCTGACACAAAAGTTCCGTTTAGTTAACCTTATCTGCACGCCAGTATACTCGACTTTCCATGCGTTGCCACTGTGTGTATCCGCCTTGATCACGGGCATGACAATAGCGCTATTCTGTGGCTCTTAGTGCGGCCGTGAGGATGTAGGGGAATTATAACAATACTGACATTTATTATGACGTTATCGTGTCATTGGTTGGTGTGTCGGTAGGAAGGCCAGTAAGCTGAATACTGATTGGCTGCCTGGTATGTGAGTTCAGCTTGATGAGTCGGTCGGTGGTGGTTGATATTGGTTTGCTAGGCCGGCACTTCACACGGCGAGGAGGGGGGGGGGGGTATCAAAATGGACCACCTTCTCTCGTTGCTATGCCGTTTCAAAACTTTTGACGACGATTGCTCTCATTTAAAACCGTTATTTTCCATCGGGGAAGACGCATCGCCACGTTATTTATTTATTTATTTATTTGTTTATTGATGTTTATTGTTTTATATATTCTTTCTTTCTGTCGTCTACATGGGTGGTGCGGTTTTCCTGTGCGGACGTTCCCGTAATGAATACAGAGGAGGCTTCAATACACACACCCCGCGCACACTTGATAGTCAGTTATGAATGCGTTCGAACACGAAAGCGATTAAAACACAGTGAACGAGTCTGCACGCAAATTTTCACTGCAGTTTGTGAGGGAAAATCTCCACTCAAAGTACTGCCAAGCAGGGCCCGGGATCAAAATGCGGTCGTCGGCCAGAGAGAGGCCCTTCCAACGAGTTAGGCTTTGTCAGTAATGATCACGTGTGTTCTACTGTTTTCCACGGGTATAATATGTGTGTGTGTGTGTGTGTGTGTGTGTGTGTGTGTGTGTGTGTGTGTGTGTGTGTGTGTGTGTGTG
Organism: Batillaria attramentaria; assembly: GCA_018292915.2. Lineage (NCBI taxonomy): Eukaryota > Metazoa > Mollusca > Gastropoda > Batillariidae > Batillaria > Batillaria attramentaria. The sequence goes on from JACVVK020000053.1 coordinate 987,039, forward strand.
TGTGTGTGTGTGTGCGCGCGCGCGCGCGCCACCGGGCATCAACCAGCACAGGATTATTTTGTGCCTCTGACATTTTCCATGCTACTTGTTCCAGGGATTTGTTGCGATAAGGCAAAGGACTATCAGCGCCATTTTTGATGAACTTGTCGTCTCCATGACAGAAACATCTGCTTCCTGCGGTAGGCATTATCATATCACGGGAGACAACTCGATCGCTTTTACATCCCAGTAACGATAACTGGATACTGTCATAAGCACACTCTATGCACACGTGAAAGCTTTACAGAAATGCTCGAAACACGTGGGGAGGGATGAGGGAATATTTGCAACTGACCACTACTGTAACGATCATGCTGGTTGTTGCATTTCTTTCGACTTTGGCAATCCCGTGGTGACAAACTTGTCACATTTTAAACGAATGGAATCAGTTCAGTTCGGCTGCCGGTCCCTACCACTGCAAAATATTACTAGTGACTGGACTTGAGAAAAGTCAGCCTATGACACTACTAACGTAACTCGTAGGGGATTGGCGGGGGGGTTGGCGGAGGGGTTGGCGGGGGGGGGGGATGCCTATAATCGACACTGGCGGGCGGGGAGGGGGTGGAGGTGCCTATAATCGACTCCTAAGTTTGTTTCTAAAACCGACCTCGGTCGTACACAGAGGTAATTTGTGGGACTACGGTTACAAGCATGAAACAATACCGACGTAAAATCTAAAATCGAAGAAAACGAATCGAAATCTAGCGGAAAACTCAAACCACATCTGATAAAACAAAACACGTGACGCCGCTCTTCGGGCGAGAGATTGGTGGGTGACTGTCAGCTGGCGGCGGGGGGAGTTACCGCTGCTACAAATACAAATGTGCATTGAACCGTAGACTTGATCTGCCCCGCCCTATTTGTATCGGCGGTCGAGATCGTCGTCCTTTGAAACCCATTGCACGTGTACATGGACTGCGTAACCTCAGCAGAGGTAGCCAGAGTGTACACAATACATTGCTGGAGTACAGTTACAGTGTCAGCTAACAACCCCGGCCATCAGTCCTTAGTCCGCAGGACACATTTCCAGTGCACCAAGGAATTGTGCTGGTTGATACGGCCCCTCCTCGGGCGCTTCACCAGTCGTATCTTTGACTGTACAAAGTGGATCTGTTTGTATTACTGGTCCCCTGGCATGCACCTTGCCCTACCAAATTAACAAATCACGAAATCAGGCTTTTTCGTGACAACAGAAATCACTACAGACTAGCACACTGGCAAAACAGGGTCCCTCCAACAAACACCAAACTTGGCCACACGCTCAGTGTGTGTCCATACGCCACATGTTGAACTGAACTGTACTACTAACTATGGAGTTGAGCGGCCGTACGTCGGTCGTTCACTGTGGATACCGGTGCTCAGCAACGTTCACCTGAAATGAGGACGTGACCTTGACACGCATTGTTACGACACATGAATTGAACGTGGTGCAGCCTACGTGACTCAACCCTCCCTCCCCCTTAAATCACCACCTTCCACACACACACACACACACACACACACACACACACACACACACACACACACACACACACACACACACACACACACACCTTCCTTGTGTGGATTGTACATTAATTTCTGGTGACAGTTTTCAGGGTTCAGATGTCCCGTGCACTGTTACGCTGATTTCGGGGGCACGGGGGCACTAGCAAAAGCCTGTACAAATGTTGGTCCTATGGGGATTCGAAACCTATACCGCTTCATCTCGAGTCCAACGCTCAACCGGTTGCCGGAGTCACCCGAATCTTTATATACATGCAATTCGTATATATGCTGTTTGATTTCGTTCGGAGAACTTGGCCTGGAACACGCAAGTCTGGCTTGTTCAGTTTCCCATATTTCTTTATGTCCAGACACTTCACAATCTGGGAATAAGGTCTTGATCATATTTATACCGTCTACATGACCACAGACATGGTTGGAACTTTGCGAATCCCCTCGCCGCAATCTGACTGCAACAATGCCGGTAAATCCGTTCCTCGGCATACGGTGATACCGGCGTTGGAGGCCGAAAGCCTCGGGAAGATGGAGCTGATCTTGGGGGAGTATCTCAGTCGTTTGGTGGAACCAGCATTGGTTGAGACTGCGCGGCAATTTCTGCAGGAGGCGGTCCACAGCCCAAAGACTGAGTCTGGAGATGGTCTGACTGGAAGTCTGGAGATGGTCTGACTGGAAGCGCGGCAGTAAAATATGGCCGGCATTGAGCAGATCTGATCGGACCATCTATGGGTGGACGCAATAGAGACGGCAACTTTATGTCCCGCTGGCTGAGCAGAAGATGGCGGATGGTGTTTTGCGGGGCGATACGGAGGCCCGATAGACATCACCAATCCGGCTTGCTTCCCAACAATGGCGGACGGCTGCAACAGATCGCAATCTTCATCGATCCCCTCTCTGACGTCGTCGGCAGGGCCCCCTATCACACCATCTTTCATTTACAGCGGGATACGGGAGTGCTGCGCCCCTACGCAATCTGGGCCGCTTATCGCACGGAGGATCTTATCGGGCCGATCAGCCTGGCGCCCCTTATCGGACTTTCCCATCTCGGGGCGGGTCCCTTGGAGCTGGCACGGACGCCGAGTCTATTTGTCTGCCGAAGGGGTGATGGTCTGCGCAGACTGGCACATATACACAAAGCTAAAAGGAACGTGATATTCATATCGTGGCACAGCGTTAGTTTATTGAGAAACATTGGCTGCGGGGCCCTTGTCAGGAGTTTAGAAAGAAGAAGGAGACGGATCGTCAACATCACAACTACCGGTTCTTGTTTTGAGTCAGGAGGTGACAAACACTGAGGGAAGATTTCTGTTGAGAATCTTGGAGTCGGGTGGGTGGCTCAGCAGGACTAGAGATCAGCCGGTCCTTGGTTCGATTCCTAAAAGGCCTTTGTTTCAGTGCCCCCCCCCCCCCTTTTTTTCAAGTTTTTTTTTTTAAAATGACCTTCGAAAAGGAGCACAGAACAAAGAAACTGCTACACGGGCTAAGTCCATCTTTGCTGAGCCAACTGAAGTTATGTTTCGCTCGTGAGTGACTTGGACCTGAACGCTCGAAATACTCTATCTTGATGATTAGTACAGCTCTTAATGCGATACAATGTTTACACTTTGTGCGAGCGGTCGAACATTCAAAGTGGTGTGATGCTAGATGCCTCGAAAACAACTCAGGACGACCCGTGAGCATAAAAATGATAGCATTAGCTCCCTTTAAAGCCACAAAACACCCATTGTGCGCCGCCTTATTGTTTGAAGTGTACTCAGTTCAGCACTAAGCCCGGCGAAAAACTCATGTGCTCTCTCTTGTGCACCTCAGGTATGAGTTGGATTACACGGGCTGAACTATACTGCTAGGGAACAGCTATCAATGTTGTCCAAACTGTCATTGATGCTTCAGTGTTTGAAGTGTTTTGAACATTGCTCTTGTAGTGACGGTCTTGGAGTGACGGTCTTGGAGTGACGGTCTTGGAGTGACGGTCTTGGGGTGAGCGGTGGTCTAATAGGTAGCGCGTCGGACAGCCACTGCGCTACTGAACGGTCACGCCGAAGCGTGGGTCCGAGCCCAGGTCGAGCTTGTGATAATTTATGTGATACCAGTTTTTCCTGGCTACCGGGCTGCTTATCGGGGGTTTCTCTCCGGGTTTTCCGGCCATCCTCCCCCGGCAAAATTGAAAAATAGGATAGGTATGTTGTGTGGCGCTGCACCGCGGCGACGCGTTTCCCCCGGGGGAAGCAACCCGAATTTCCCGAAAGAGAAAAGAAACCAAAACATCAACAACAACACCCCCCTAAAAAAAAAAAAAAAAACCGAACAAACACAAATAACCTCCAAACTTTACAAAAGCTTGAAAACCTGACTAATGGGGATGATGAGTCAGTGTACATTTGTCGAGACTGAAGGCTTTTGATTCACACACACACACACACAAACTGTCACCGTTCTGGAAGCATTTCCTGCATACTGATCGAGATAAAGATGGCGGAGTTTGGAGCAAAACTTTCAAATGATCCCCCATGATAAATGTAAACGGTTGCTGCATGAGGTTTATCGGACTGCTGCCATGCACCTGATGTCTGCCTTCAGATTTAATGTATAATTTATCAACAATGGAAGCGATAAGGCTTCCTGGCACTTTGCCTGCGAGAGGTGGGTGGGTGCATCACAATCAGCCATGGAAGGCCGAGATGCTTCGACAAGATTAACTTTTCACCGCTATTTTCGCATTAATGCGAAATCCGGGACATCGCTAGTGTCAAACTTTTCTTGAAGTCTGCGGAAGACCTTGCCACGGCCATGTTCGCATATTTCCCAATCCTGGGCCATGACAAGTGTCACACAATGTACTTTCATAAAGTCTAGGGAAGATCGTCGTGCAGCCAAGTTCTCATATTTGCGAAACCCAGATCATGACAAGTGTCATACTTTTATAAAGTCTACGGAAGACCTTCGCACCGCCAGGTTCGCGTATTTGCGAAGTCATAGTCCTGGACATCGCCAGTGTCAGACTTTCCATGAAGGTCTAGACAATAGAAGATCTCTGTCCATTGGTTCCAACATGTGAAACGGAATCTCGCCGTTTCCAGGTTTGACATTGGACAAGTTTCGTACAAACTCCTTTTTTCCGGTGCCGATTTTAATTGATTTGTTAGTTTAATTAATCTTGTTGTTGGTGCTACATCTCGGTAGACTGGTGTACCTCCTCTCTCTGTGTCTGTGTGTGTCTGTGCCTGTGTGTCTTTCTGTATCTGTGAACTGTTTTAACCACTCTGCGTGATTAGCCTCAAACTCACAGATTCGAGCCGACAGATTTCGTTTGATAGTCTGTGGTAATGTAGCGCCCAGGACAGTGTGTGAGACAGGCCTTCCTGTGCCTAACAACTCTACCGTGAAATAAAGTTTTCATCATCATTATCACTCGTCGTCGTCGTCGTCATCATCGTCATCATCATCATCATCATCATCTCTGTCTGTCTCGCCTTTCGCAATATGGCATGCTGGCTTGGAGGCAGCTTAACAAGTGTTTTTCTTGTGTGCTGAAGGCAAGGAACGATCCACAGTATTTTCACGACTCCTTTCTTCGCTAAGTTTTATCACACGCTCCATCCGCACATGTTTTTTTAATCACCTCCATCTTTCCAGTGCAATAACTTGTCGATCAACAGTAATACGTTCAGCTTTTTCACACCTGGGGAGTCGTTTTACATCGGTCTGTGTGTCCTAAGGAAACGATTCAAAGTGTTTGCTGTGTCCATTGTCGTACCGTTCTCTGTCTAGCCCGTGCTAATGTACGGCCGGTATCGATGGTTCTCAAACCGTATCGAAATACGATATGACATTCTTTTCATGCCTGCATTATACATCAGTTGATAGCACTCTAGTTTCGCCCAGATACCGCCATTGCCAGCACTTACATTTCGTCGCGATTTGGAGTCAGATAGGAACTATTGAATTGGGGCCCGTGCAAAGAACTGTTGCATCGCCTTGATCAAACAACCGTAGTAGATTTTCAGCAAGTACAATCATGTATTCTGGTTCCGTAACGAGCTGATTCGGTAGACGCGCCGTTTAGGTACGTTCAGGTGCAGAGTATGATCAAAACGAGACTTGCTCCATTGTAAAGACGGGGAAGTAAGGGGGGGGGGGGGGAGGGCGGGGATAGTTTAGTTAAGTTCAAAATGACATCTCTGCTCTTGGAGAAAACAAAATCCATACGCGTTCCAATCTCCAAGAAGACGTCTCCCCAGTCTCTGAGACTGTTACAATATTGGGAAGGTTACCAAGTGCCCTGTCTCCTCCTTTCAGGGTCGACAGTCGGCCACTGACTGCCTCTTCAGTTCGCACACCCCTGTGTTCTGACTATTCTGCGCATGCGCGGCGGTACCTAAACGGGACGTAGCCCCAACATGTTTTCAACAGCTTTTTGAAGAAGTAGTCATACCGGACCTAAAATGACGCGAACAACCCACTTGTTTCAGAATAGCGCCACCATCAGATAACGGCCCCTTGATCGCGATTGCGATAGTGTTCCCTTACCCATTATTGGCCGTTGGCATGGAGACGAGCCCGTAAATAAAGAACATGGCTGTGAGATAAGGGGGAGAGCGGGGCTAGTGTGGTGTGACCGGGTAGGCGAGGAAAGATAGCATTATCGCCGGTACCATCGCTGATGTTATCGTTAGCACTGAGTGGATCCCAGAGTCATGGGGACAAGTTGTCGGGTACCCAAAGTGTATGCGGTGCATAGCACGCTTTTTCTCCGTATGCAGGGGCTGAACTCCCGCACGGAGCGATAGTGGGGTACAGGAATCTGCACGGTGAATGATCACACATTTAAAATGTATTTTCCGACCCTCAAGGGTCACTGGAAATTAAAGGAAACACACACACACATTATCATATATATATATATATATATATATATATATATATATATATATATATATATATATATATATATATATATATATATATATATATATATTACAGGCACCTGTGGCATAATTCTAACATACGTGTTAACACTGCGCTCACAGAGGAACAGTGATAAGAGTGCTGATGCATGTACCTAACCGCAGAACACATTTCGGTACCACGAACGAGTATTCCCCGTTCTTCCGGTTCAATTCTCCCTGCCCGCGAACGTAGAATCCACGGCACACGCGAGACCAGTGAGGCCTTGTATGCGAAAATCAAGCAAGAGTAACGGTTTCTTTAACTGTTCTCAGTCTTGCAAAGGAGATTTCTTTTCCTACTGATATTCTCCATTCGAGAGATCTGGAAATTTCACCGTGTTTGCGTTGGAGGAGGGAGCAGAAAATGTTGACGATTGGTGACGTCACCATTGAGGTGTTTTTGTGCGTTGAGTAATGGTGAGAAGCATGACGTCAGGTTGATGGTTTGAATGATAGTTTAAAGCCAGGGATTGCGACTGAGAGAAGTGGAGAAAAACGTGTTGTGTAGTGAATATAATCTTACCATTGATACAAAACGTCTTTTCAGTCGGACTGTTAGATGTCTGAAATCTCGAAACACGCACAAGGTGGTTCTAAATAAGTTACATTGTAGGACTAGAGTTCAGTAAAGGGGTGAGTATTCTCGGTAAGCACGAGCAACATTTTGTACAGTCTGGCTACCCATGTGGTTGCTCGGTTGGTTTATGCAGTGTTCACAGACCGCTCTTTTTTATAATGGTTATGAGATATCGTCAGATGATCAGACGTTTTTATATTCCGCACTTAACTGGACTGCCAGTACTGTTCGTTATCAAGTTTTTCCTTCTCCAAAACGCCCTCCGTTTTTTTTTTGTTTTTTTTTTTGTGGTGGTGGTGGTGGTGGTGGTGGTGGTGGTGGTGTGTGTGTGTGTGTGTGTGTGTGTGTGTGTGTGTGTGTGTGTGTGTGTGTTTGTTGTTGTTGTTGTTTTTTGTTTTTTTTGTTTTGTTTTGTGGGGGGGGGGGGGGATTTTAATTTCCTTTTACATTTTCCCTTATGTTAACATAGTTTGTCCTTCTGTAATTTCTTCCTTTCTCTGGAACACTTGCAGGGGATGCGACAGTTTTCCTTATAACCGAATCATTCACACTGACTGCATATGCATAAAATACCCTCAGTCATTCCTGTCTACGCGAAAACTACCCCGGAGGCGTTATGGGACTGGGGTGGCAAGAAAGGGGGGGGGGGGGGGGTAAGGGAGGTAATCATTAGCCAGTAGCTGAGAACGAAATCTGACCAGCTTCAGTGAAAAAGCTGGCCAAGGAATCGCTTTTGCTTTGCTGGATTCTCGACTCTGTAGGTATTTCTCCAGTCTCGATTAGAATTCATGATAAGACACAGGTGTGCAGGTAAGGGGCTATCGTTTATCTGTAGTTGTACACACACCAAAGCTCGTCAGTGAGAAATATGAAAAGTGGCGGCAGCACGAAGGCGAGAATCTGACGGTGGTAAGTCAGTGGAGAGCGGCCAGGTTATTGACACGAGTCAATTTTATCAGCTTAGACGATTTTAGATCATTTTCTTTCGCAAACGTGGAAACGATGTTCTGATCATCAATACAAATAAAGTCTGTATGGCCAGGGTATCAGTTTCTACGCCTTATATTTCTCTCATCTGATTTTTTTCTTCAAACCAAAACAAAAAGTAGTCTCGCTGGACGCACGAACGGACGGACACTGAGACGCATGGTTCGTGTGAGCAACTATCACACACACACACACACACACACACACACACACACACACACACACACACACACACACACACACACGGGCAAAGCGTTAGTTAGACAGCTTTGCTGATATTGCGCTCCACCATCAATCAAGATTTTGTGTGTGTGTGTGTACGTCCAACAACACCCAAAAGCCACACCAACCAATACCAAAGCCGCATATTGTCAGTCAAGAGCCGATAACCCTGTCCTGGCAAGCCGATCAAGTGTGGGCCGAGCATTATTTATGAGCGGCGTGGCAAAAAGGAAAGTGTGTGCACTGCTGCAGATAGGCGCGGCGACCGGCAGGAGGGACAGATCTCACTTCAGATATCACCGTCACCGTCACCTCTTGCCCGGTTTCCAGGGCTTGTCAAAAACTGCTGGGACGACTTTCACTGCCTTCTCAAGCCGGCTTTTAAACCCTCTTCTCGCCCGATTATCGGCACAGTTTCCAAATGTCGCGGCGGAAATGAAGTTGGCGGATATTTAAATCCCTAAGATCGAGATATCTCATGCACGGATGGCAGCCATTTTGGACAAACAGGGTTTTGGAAGTGAATGGCGGGAAGGGTGAAGCATCAACTCCACGACTTATGGACGGGCCATCGGGGGCTGAATTCTTTTCACACTTTGTCATTCTTAGTTAGGAAATTAATTTCTTCGATGATTACATGGGATCATTTCATTTGTGTCGATGCCACCACGATTGGGCAAGATCTATCGTGGTAAGACTGAAGTCACCGTGATTGGAAAACGCTTATCTCCCTTTCCCAGCGCCCTCCCGACACTCTCTGCGCGCGTGCGCAGTGGTGCGTTCACGATGTATGGAGAGAAGAACGTTGGCTGACCCATAGGGCAGCGTTTTCGTCGAACTAATCCACTAACTTTACTACAGACATTCTGTCAGTTCAGTCTGGGGTTTTGTCTGCAAGCGCTTAAAATAAACTGTAAAGTGACTACACTGACAGCAAGTCAAGTCAACACATAGAGGTACAGTAGAGGAATAAGTGACTACACTGACAGCAAGTCAAGTCAACACATAGAGGTACAGTGAGTAGAGGAATAAGTGACTACACTGACAGCAAGTCAAGTCAACCCATAGAGGTACAGTGAGTAGAGGAATAAGTGACTACACTGACAGCAAGTCAAGTCAACCCATAGAGGTACAGTGAGTAGAGGAATAAGTGACTACACTGACAGCAAGTCAAGTCAACACATAGAGGTACAGTGAGTAGAGGAATAAGTGACTACACTGACAGCAAGTCAAGTCAACCCATAGAGGTACAGTGAGGTACAGTGAGGTACAGTGAGGTACAGTAGAGGAATTGGAAAAGAAAGAAACTGTATCAGTAGTTGTTGTCACTGTGACTTTCACAACGTCCACAATCATCTCACCAAAATGATGAACAGAATCAGAGAGAGGTTCAGGTCTTTTGAGCAGACTTAAAATTAGGTTTATTAATCAGTCGTCAGAGCACGAGGCTATTCTAGACAGTAGAGGTAAGAATGAAACAATATGTCAAAACATGTATGAGCCGCCTATGAAATGTAATCCTAGTGAAAGCTGAACGTTTACGGAGGATGAAAGAAACATTTACTATAGTCTCAATACGTTTGTCAGTCATGCAACAACGCTGTGGAAAACTTGTTACCGAATACGCTTAACTAGTGCATCACAATCAATCGGGACACTGACTGTATGGCATCTGATACCATTGTGGTGACTCGGGTTGGCGTTTATGTCTACGTAGGTAAAAGCGTACCGCGTACTGAGCAGACGACGTTATTTGGTTGCGGACTGAAGAGCAGCTAGACGGTGCTGATTGGTGGTTAGTTTAGCAACTTGGTCTTAACGGCGTACGCGCGTACGGTACAGGTATGGAAGCGGAGTTAGGCCAAAGGAAGTCATTATCTATTATTAGAAGCCGGTACAGGTATGGAAGCGGAGTTAGGCCAAAGGAAGTCATTATCTATTATTAGAAGCCGGTACAGGTATGGAAGCGGAGTTAGGCCAAAGGAAGTCATTATCTATTATTAGAAGCCGGTACAGGTATGGAAGCGGAGTTAGGCCAAAGGAAGTCATTATCTATTATTAGAAGCGGCAAAGTCACAAAAATGGTCGCAATCATGATGGCCAAAATTAACATATATTCATTTCATAAACAGGTTTAGAGTATTGTAAGCGGTAGTCTTTCCCATCAGAACTCATTACAAAACATAACTTGACGACTTTAATGAATTAGGAATCTGACTCGCTTTGTTTGCAGTGTCTGTACACCAGTGATTACTGGCAAGAAGTAACTGTTCTTCCTCCCCCGCCCCCTGTCTCTCTTTCACATACACATGCCGGGGTGGGAGTGGGGTAGGGGAGGTCGTATGCCGTACTTTATCAAAGGTGATCGTAGACAATCTGTTTCCAGGGTTTTCAGTGTTTTGTGCAAACTCGGACCAAAAACCGTCTCAACGACACCACGTTCAGAAGTACAGTACCAGCAGCGAGCAGTGTCTGTCTCAGTCACTTCTGCCAGTCAGTGTACCGACCTACAAAAGTTTCTGCAAACTTTGGAAACCTCGTCGTTCAGACCTCCATCTCCCCCCCCCCCCCCGGCTACACCCCCCCTCCCCTCCGCCGGGCACATACTGCAAGTTAGTCCCCTCTGATCACCAGCTTTCAGCGTTGCAACTCATGTCGGCCGCCGTCCGGCGTTCCCGGCGAAATCTGTGAGTCTGTCAGACAGGAAGGGATGACTGTTTAACCATTCGGACAGATTAATTAAAACGATCAGTGGTACCAGCTATTTATCGACTCATGACTTTCTCTCCCAGCCTTCTCCTCTCTCTCTCTCTCTCTCGTCCCGCCCTCGCCATCGCCTCAGGGGATAAACATCTCGTGCACCAGACGATATGACGTAGCGTGTTAGCGCGCGATAATGGCGGCCAGGGTTGTCTCCCGTTTTTTGGCGGCTACCACAAATGATGGGGTGTAATCGAGCAGAAGGGGAGATAACCGCCGTATAGCCTTTTAGTGCAAACTGCGATTTATCTTTTAATGAAAATCGGTCTGTCAGTTTTCATCCCCAGCACGGCATCGGCGTTAAAAAGCTAACAAGTGGCGGCCATCTCGCGAGGTTAGCTTCGGCACGCGCGCCAGTTGGCAAGCGCGCGCGTACAAGGGAGATAACCCACTGCAGCCCTTCCGAAGCCAGTCATTTAGCTGGAATCACAAAGTTTCCAACGACGAGATAGCTGAAGCGAGATAGGCCGGGACGAACGGACGATTTTTTAATGAACTGACGAGAGGAATCTTTTGGAGGCGGTCGGGTGTTTGCCGGCGAGGTGGGTTTTGAGGAGGGTCTGATAACGGCTTGATTTCTTGCCGGCCCAGATCTTACAAGGCGATATTGCTGTCATCAAAACTCGGTAACGCCGCCACTGGATCAGATTCGCCGTCTACTCATCTCTGTGTGCAAGAGGAGGAAGCCGCTTGATAGGTGGCGCACAGATAAAAAATACCCGTACACCCCCCTTGCAACAACCCCCTCCCCCTTACTTCAGTCAGTGCTGCTTCAGTGTATCCACATAACACTGCCGTCTTCACACACACGTCACACACACACACACGTCACACACACACACACACACACACACACACACACACACAAGTTGGAAAGTTACTGGTGGACACATTGGAAATTTGCTAGTGTAAACATTGGAAACTTGCTAGTGTAAACATTGGAAACGTGCTAGTGTAAACATTGGAAACTTGCTAGTGTAAACATTGGAAACTTGCTAGTGTAAACATTGGAAACTTGCTAGTGTAAACATTGGAAACTTGCTGGTGTAAACATTGGAAGCTTGCTGGTGGAAACATTGGAAACTTGCTAGTGTAAACATTGGAAACTTGCTGGTGTAAACATTGGAAACTTGCTGGTGTAAACATTGGAAACTTGCTGGTGTAAACATTGGAAACTTGCTAGTGTAAACATTGGAAGCTTGCTAGTGGAAACATTGGAAACTTGCTAGTGTAAACATTGGAAACTTGCTGGTGTAAACATTGGAAGCTTGCTGGTGGAAACATTGGAAACGTACTAATGGAAACATTGAAAAACCGGCTTCGAAAACAATTATTATGAACGAGATTATGCCGGATAGACGCGGACCAAATGACGGTAAGGAAAACCCCCGATGCGGTTTCAACTGATCCCCGATATAGTCAAAACTAGTGGACATTTTGTAACAGAGAAACGTGGTCCAGTTTTTCCATAATTATCACAGTGAGTTAGTCTGTTCCCACAATGTCAGTCGAGGGAAACTGCACCAAAAATGAAGTAAAAGTATAACACTTAGGAAATGACCCTTTAACTCAGTGCTTGTCAGCGTGTGTGTGTGTGTGCGTCAGTGCTTCCCGTGTGTGTGTGTGTGTGTGTGTGTGTGTGTGTGTGTGTGTGTGTGTGTGTGTGTGTGTGTGTCCGGCTGTGCCGGTGTGTGTGTGTGTCGGTGAGAGAGAGAGATCTAGCTGTCACTCATTGCCTGCCTACATCCCGGGCTTTGCGGAGGGTAATAAAGAGGTTTGTGAAGCCTGACATTAGCCATGGCACGGGAACAGACGTGCTCTCTCGCTCTTTTTTCATCTTTCGTTCTGTTAAAATTAAACCGATATATTCTCCCGATAAGAGGCCCGTCTATCGCCCGATGTTTCCCTGATAGCGTGTATCCTGTTACTCAGATGTCATTGTCCTACAAATAACAGACCTCGGCACTATGAGATCACGCCAGAACTTGATACGCTATCATTGTCGGCCTTATCTCCCTTTGCTGAGTTTTGCGCGCCAATTGTGTGTCGATGGGGGCTGATAGGAGTTCGCAATATCACGGCCTTATCCTCGCCAGTCCTCGAGTTACAACTCTCCGCCCACAGCGACAAACACCAGAAACGTTAGACGGCCATCGAAAACAGCGCCCATCTACGATAACGTTTCATTAAAACTCTCCGGTCCCGCTGGTTCGTAATATTCTCTCCTGCCGGAAATGCATTGTGGTGCCGAGTTGCTACCCCTGTTCGATAGATGGCGGTGGTGAGAACCGCCTGCCAGTTTGGCGAGGCGACACGTAGCGAGAGTGAAAGACACCATAATGGGCGGGAGGCGTTTGGAATGGGAAGCTGGCGAAACAGCGTCTTGTGACGCTGCACGTTTTTCATAACTTTCACTGTGGGAGCGCTCCTCGCTTCGATGCCCGATCAGCTTCTGTTGAAATTTCAATCGCGCAACTGAGATAAGGGAGAGTAGTGGCATATCCGCCGCCGCTGGGACTCGACGCCCCGTCGCCCGAGTGACTCGGAAAGACTTCAGTAGCCGGGCTTGTAGTCGAGTTTTTGAAGTCACACTGAGACAGAGACACGGTTATGTTTGTAACGTACGTCTCAGTATGTGTGCAGGCAAGCGGATTGTCGTCTTCGACTGATCTGAAACCAATTATGCCAAGAACTTACACGTCAGTGACCTGAAACTGGGTCACCGCAGTAAAAGCTTGATGTGATGCATCCGCCGGCCTAGTGTTGGCCCAAGACCCGGGACAGTCGAGCCGGCGGTAGAGCATTGGACTCGGACTTTCAGTCACGGTGTTCGGGTCGTGAGTTCGATTCCCGGCTGGGGTCAAATACTTGTGCTGGCCTATTTATTTCATTGTTCCGTCTGTGGTATCACCTGTACGTCACGGACTGGTGGAAAAGACGTTAAATGCGTAAACTCCACCCACCTCACTCTAGTCGGTGTTGGCCCGTTCTTGAAATCTATCGGCTATCCAGTCCCTTAAAGACTATATTATCCTCAGTCTACCGTGCGATAGCGTAGCGGATATAATCGTTAACGCCCTCAGTCGGAGTCAGCGTAGTTTGTCCTAAATTTCACTGAAGAGTTGACCTAACCGGCGACCGGACTCTGTGTGTGTGTGTGTGTGTGTTTGCTGGAAACTCAGCAGTTCTTCAGCTCTAGGTTGCCAGATGGTTGAGAATCATCATCGTCTGACATCATCATCATCTGGCAGCTTTCTCCAAATGCAGCGGGGAGCCGGGGTGGCCGCCGAATGGTAGAGCGTTGGACTTTCCATGCTCGGGTCGTGAGTTCGAATCCCGGATGGGGCCAGATATTTGTGATGGCCGCCTTTTTCTCGTTGCCCCGTCTTTGATATCACCCTTACGTGGTGGAAAAGGACGTTAAACTCCCAAACACCCACCCCTCCAAATTCAGCAGCCGGAAAGGCTACGTGTGACGCTTCAGCCTAACTGAGAAGAAAGAGAGAAAGGTCGGAATGACTGGCCATTGAAGAGCGACTCGTCATCTAGTGGAACTGGATATACACCATTTCCTGTGAGTGACGGATCCCGTATGACGGTCTGATCCCCCATGTCGTCTGACGCTTGGTCCCACGTTTATCAAATAATGAGTTATGAAATTGATCGGGGGTTCACGGGGCGCTACTCTCTGATCCAACAATCTTATCGCCCCTGATGCAGGGCCCAGGTCCCGTAATAATGGCGGAGACTCGAGCGGCACTGCCCTCCTGATAGGCCCCGGGGCCATTTGGTATTTTTCGCCGCATCTGACAGTTGTTGCTAACGGTTCTGGCGTGCTCTGACGCTTGCAGCGATTGCTTTTTGAGCGGACCTGTGACCCGGGATTAGAAGCGACAATCTGGAAGTCTCCCGCCAAAAGGATCTGAAGAGACTGAAAGTTGCAGGTCCAGGCGGGAACTAACACGGGAACCAAGCCAATGACAGCTCTTGATACCTCGACCTCTTAGCCACATGACTGGGGTTAAGGCGGGAACGTGAACTGACATCATATGACGCGGGATGATAATGCTGTTTGTTGCTGTAAGTCAATACTGATACCACCAAAACAAACGATGAACAAACAACCTGTGGTACAAAATGTCGAGATGACTGGGCCGGCCGGCGTGGGTTGAAGAAGAGATTTTCAAAGTGAAATGAAACGACCAGCGTCAGTAGTGGCATACTCTGCACCGGATGGTGGGGACATTTTAGGGCCAAGTTTACAGCAGACGGCGAGAAAACTAGCCGTTCCCGGCATCTCCGTCCACAGGAAGGTCAGCTAAGACTGATACCGGGTACAGGCTGGTTGTCCAGTGCAGGCTGACTGACCAAGTCGAGTCGATCCAGGCTAGCCGCGCAGGTCATCCCTCAGACGGTTATGTCGGAACAAGAACCTGGAAAGAAGATCCAGCCCTCCACTCCCCCCACGAAGGGGTGTCCGATGCCGATAGGTAGACAGGAAGTAAAAATCGAGAAAAGCAACCCCCCCCCCCCCCCAAAAAAAAAAAAAAAAAAAAAGTAAATCACACAGCCTTGTCAATGCTCTATTTCGAGTGGTCACAGATTTATTGACATTCATTATTTGACAGAAACTTTTTTTCAGTGTAAAAGAAAGTACATCTTCTGTCTTGTATAAAACGGTAGTTTGGTGTCCTTGGGCAGATAACAGCCCCAACTTACACACTCTTTCGCTGAACAGCCCTTCTGCAAAAGTACTGCCACTTGCAATCGCGTCCCCTGAAACCTTCCGTACCCAAATCAGCCTCTTAGCTGAGATTTCCTTTTCGAATAAGCACTGTCGCTGGTTTGGAGACGGTATGTGACAGGGGCTAGACCATCCCGCACCATCAGTTTTCTGCTAATTCCGCAGCGCCTGGTTATCACAAGGTCCCGATCCCTGCAGACGACCGACAAGGACTTAGAAGCGCACTTTGTGACTGATGGGTCCAAAGTCAGGCGGAGGGATCTCATCAGATGGGGCGGAGGAAGGAAAAGACAGGGAATCGAGAGGCCGACAACAAGTAGGATTATGGGCGGGTGTTGGGTCGAGATTGCATGCTGGCCAGATCGTATTGCCATCTTGTGGATACATTCTGATGACCCTTCCTGCTGACCTTTCCGCTGCCGGCTTCGGGAGTTGTACAGTCATCGGGTGTGTGATGTTATGAAAACGTTTTTATTTATTTTGTCTCATTCTCTCTCTCTCTCTCTCTTTTAACTGAAAGTTTCAAGTTCTTACGGTGTAAACCCGCGTGAACACTGTCTAGCTATTTAAAGGAGCTAATGCTACCATCTTTAAGCTCACAGATCATTCTGAGCTGTTTTCGTGGAATCTATCACCACACCACTTTTTCAAGTAGCCAGCTGGACAGCGACAGCGTCTGTAATTATGGCACTGAGCCAACAGAAACGTACTCGATGACTCGGCGACTACACTGAGTGCCGGATCCAGTAGTGTTGTAACAACAGTCGTAGAGTTTGAATGTTCGACCGCTCGCGCAAAGCGTAAACAAGATTGTATCGCTTCAAGAGCTGTACAAATCATCAAGATAGAGTATTTCAAGCTACAAGTGGTTCCGAAACGGGAATCGAACCCACGACCACTCAGTGACAGTTCAGCGCTCTGCTGACCAGTACTGCTTTGCGCCGTCTCTCCGTAACAGGTTGATGCTTCGGCGGATACTCCGGACAAAAGTCAACTCCAGCCGAAAGATTTGAAATCCACAAAATGTTTCAAAGGACAATCAGGTTGTTTGAAGATGGCTGTTTTTATTGAACTAGTGCAAAGTTACATTACCACGCGAGAAAAAAACAATGATTTTTTTGTGTGTGAAAAGTTGCTTAATTAACCTTTTAATTGCTCTACTTTAGATAATGACATCAAACGATCAAATAATGGCACAAATTTCCCAAACAGAAAGTCAGTCAATGAAGCATTTGAAGCCATGCATATACATTATCACAACAGGGACATGGGTTCCCACCACGGCAAAATTGCACGCTAACAGGGATGGTACTTTATGGAGCCGCCAGTTTAGCCAGGATAAACGCGTTTAGGTCAAACGGGCGTTCAGTGATGAATTTCACGTTCTCATGCGCCTGTTTAGATCTAAACACGTTTATTCTAGCTGAACGCGCTTCATAATAATACTATCCCCGAACTCTCAGATAGTCCGGGCCTTATGGATGATACATCATGATAACCTGTGTATATGTATGTAATTAACATAGTGCACTGCGCAAAAACGCATATAATTAGCATAATACTGCGAGGGGAAAAAAACATGCCGTCACGTTGCGGTGGAAATGGAATAAAAATGTTATGACAATAGCATCGTCATATTAATCCAGCCCGTAGATAGGCTCGCCGCACGCCTTCTCCCGCCAAGCATCACACTGACTTAGTGACGACACACCGGCTGTTCCAGTCGGGTCCATATATGCAAAGTCCGGGGTCGCGCGACACTGAACGACTGCGTCGCCCGCTTTCGTGCTCTCTGGCAAATACCTTCTTTTTGATATTCAAGATACAAGCAAACAACAAAATCCAGCACACACACACGCTCGCGCGCGCGCGCACACACACACACACACACACTGGTCGGTGTTCCTTGACACACTAGCTGAAATTTTGACAAAAGCGGTAGTTGCCTCCCTTCAAGTACACTATTCGTGACGAACGAACGGACAGGTTGATCACTGACGGAACAGTGACCGTGTCAGTGTTGTGAAGGCTCTTGTGAATCAGACAATCATTGAAAACAGAGTAAAGTGGGGGGGGGGGGGGGGGGGGGGGGGGACCTGTTGAGAGGTAAGGTGGAGCATCTTTGGATTTTATCGAGCGCAGAGGTATTATGTTGAACCGAACTGAACGTGTGTTTAGTTCAAGTTTGTGTCCACAGGCGCTATGGTAAACGAGTTTCAATACTTCAAAACGGGGCCCTCGTTCACGTTCAACACTGAAGGTGTTACGTGTGGACCAGACTACTGTGTCGCTGTGCAGCAAAGAGAGAGATTATTCCAGTCAGTACATGCAACAGAGATGGCATCTTATCACACCTGGCACTGGGCTATTGCTGGTTTAGAATGTCAGTTTTATGATGTGGGTCTGTCATTATCTGAAAAACGTGTCACGCGATCCTGGCGGCATCGCGTCATACACCTGTGACTTGTGGACAGGGGAGGGGGTGGGGGAGGGAGTGGGGGTGGGGGCACTATGGCGGGGGTGGAGATTCGTCTGGTCTGACTGTGGTACTGTGTATGGTAGATTAGATACTTGTCAACAGGTGTTAAAAAAAACGTATTTTCTCTCTGATGCGGGGAGGGGGGGGGGGGGGGCATCAAACACGCTTTTTCTAAATCAGATAACTAATAATGGAAATAACGTCACGCTGTTTCTTCTGTATGATATTAATAATCAGCAATAGTGGACTTCATTAGTAGACACTAGCGGATCGCTTCATTTCGGATTGTTCGGTTGAATGGCCAATTTTTTTTTTTTTAAACCATCGATGGGAGTAATGGTGGTTCTACTGAATACTGTTCTCGTGATTATAATCAGGCGCGTAGGAAGATGCTGAGAGGAAGGGGGGCCCACTAAGTCGGGTGAGCCATACGCCCGGGGTGAAGAAGGGGGGGGGGGAGGTTGTGTGTGTGTGTGTGTGTGTGTGTGTGTGTGTGTGTGTGTGGACTGCCAAGGATTGTGTCCTACGACAGCAGAGCAGGGGGGGCCCCACCACTGGTGGGTCCCCTCTCCTCTTATCAAAAGCAAGGGGGGCCCAAAGATATTCGGGCCCCCCTTCCAAAAATCGAACGGGGGCCTGGGCCCCCAGGGCCCCCGTGGTTCCTACGCCCCTGATAATTATTTCATTCCACCTGCAAAACTTGCATGTAATGCGACAAACCGAGAACAAAATCTAATTAGTGTTACAATTCAAACTGGTGCTCGGAAGTTCTCCAGGATCACGAACTAAAGCCGTACTGTGAAATGTACTGTGAAATGACATGGTCTTTAGCAGTGCATCAACCCCTCTCACAACAATATTCAATGCCAGTGGTAGGCAGGAGATCTGATCACCTCTGAAACTTTTTTCCCTCCAGATAATGGTATAGCTCAGCTACCCGGGCTCTCTCTGCACAGGCGTAAAGACACAGGGTGGGTGGGTGGGTGTTTAGGGGTTTAACGTCCTTTTCCACCACATAGGGTGATATCAAAGACGGGGCAACGATGAAAAAGCCTGCACAATATTTGGTCCCAGCCGGGATCGAACTCACGACCCGAGCATTAGAAGTCCAACGCTCTACCATTCGACCACCCCGTCTCCCCGTAAAGACACAGACTGAGTGTGGGGGTCAAGTTTGGTGTTTGTTTGAAGCACTCTGTTTTTGCCAGTGTGCTAGTTTGTAGTGCTTTTTGTTTATCACGAAACAAAAACGCGTGATTTTCGTATTGGTAGGGCAAAGTGCATGCCAGGGGGTAGCAAGAGGCGGCAAGCTGACAGTGAAACTGGGACTTTTGTGAAGAGAGGCAAAGTTGATGTGAATGGAGTTGGGTGAAGTGGCTTTCTGGCCTTAATAGAAAGTAGACAGGCATTGCTCCAGTGAGGCCTGAGCTGAAATTGTGAAAAGACAATCAATTTTTGTTTAAACTCTGTCAGATAGGTGTCCTTGAATGGTGTGTGCATGGTATTTTTTTTTTTCTAGATTCAAGCATTTTGTTTAGGGGTGACTATGATGCCTGAGTGTACTAGGGAATAATTCTGTAGGCATTTTGAGGCCTCCTGCATAAGTAGTCTTTGACCACAGACAACGCAAAACACACACTCACAAAGACACACACATCAATCATTTCTTTTGTTTGTATTCTGTTGTATTTTCCAGTGGAAATGTACAGCCTCTGTACAAAAAGGGGAAGCTACTCATGCAAGAGGGGAGCGGGATGTGTCAGTGTGTGTCATCTGCGTGTCACTGGCACCACGACACACCCCCCTCGTACCAATACATATCAAGCACACCGCCACTTGACACAAGTCACCAAAACTCATAACTTCTACCTGAAACTGATCAGAGTCTTTCATCGACTCTGTAATATAGCGAACGGACAGCAACAAAGGGAAAGAGAAGCAGAACAGCAAAACGGATCAGTGAAAATTAGCAAGTTCTATGTACAGCATGATTCTCCCTTTTTTTTTTTTTTTACATATGTGCACAAAGTCATGTGAGAGTTGACAGGCAGAGTCTGAAGTTAAGCGTGAAGTCAGACGCAAAAATCCAAAGCCGCAGAAAGAATCACATGTTTTTGTCACACCGTGAACAGTTCTGGCAGAGAGTGGTTTTGTTACCTATACGGTATATAGATCACTTTGTATTACTTGGGTTTGAAATCATCAGTGACTATTTCCTTACACGGAACTGATTAGTAACTCATTACATGACAATCATGGACATTTCTTTTACCTTTTCCCCCTGGGCTATGTACTCCCAAAATCAATGACAGTACTTTGGACATCCTCCCTCCTAAAACTCACGTTGCAACCACCTTAACAAACTTACATGCCCTACAATTGTAGACACGCCCAGTCCAATTAGTCACACGTCATTCGCAATTTGCAGGATGGTAGCAAGTGTTTGAGTTGAACCTTCATATGAACCACTGTATAACACTGTAAGTTCTGCAACCGGTAACTCTACAACAGACTGGTTGGCTATTAGGTACAGAGATTACTGGAGCAAAGAGAGCTAACCACGAACCACAGTAAACGCACAACGCAAGGTTTGCTTCCCTTGTCAGGCAGACGCTGCCTTCCCAGGGGTGTCCAGTTAGCATCTAACATAATAGATTTGAGTGCAAAATGCAAACTTGATAAATGTAAGTCCTGAGAATAGGCCAGTACAGTGCAGTAGTCAAACCAATACACACTGGGTGTGATTAAAAAAAAAAAAAAAATTATGTGCATGTTTAACATTGATGTACGTTAGGAAAGGGAATCCCATTTTGAACAGCTGCAAATGCAAAATACATTGTACTCGTTAATTTCTGTTTCTGGTTGTTACAAGTTTACCCATGTTGGCAGGACATCTAAAGCCTTTTCAACACAACTGATGAAATACACAAAACTGAAACTAAACGAAAACCAAACAGTAACCGTTGATTTACTGAAGACTGACAGGAGACAGGGTCAGAGGAACTGTGTGAATTCAAGTACTCTGTTTCAGTTTCAATTCATATACACTAATATACATCTTAAATTTATTGTGAGGCGACAGCTGTAATAAGCTGAACCAAACAAACAGGAATCTTTGTTAATCAACATAGAAATGATACATGTGGAGTCATACTTCCTGCGATGTCTATAATGTTATTAAGGGTATTCACGGCTTCATACCAGCATCTATGTGGGACGTCAACAACAGACCAGTTTATTTTTCAAAATGTCTGATTAGTTACTTGCCATGGCAGACAGGTCCTATTCAGGACGAATGTCTTATGTGTTTACAGTCAGCCACATTTGTCCTGTCACAGTTTCCAAGGATAGATACCAGGCCCTGGGTATTGTTTACTCTTGTTGAACATCTGACCCTCCTAACTTATGCCATTCAGCCGTGTATGGTGCAGAAAACATCATTTGCTTCTGATGTAAGATGTCCGGACGAGGAAATTGAACATTACATATTGAAAAGAGAAGTGTATAAAAATATTTCCACCTAAACTGACTTGATGTTTGACACAGGAAAACAATGGGTGTCACTATTTGTAAGAAAGCCAGGCTCATGCAATACACTTGTGTCATTACTGTGATAAAGCATAATTATGCCTAACATGTTCCACTTCAAACTAAAAGCCAATGCAACATTACATGGTAAACCTATTTTCTCCGTTCAGTGATAAACATGTAAGTCAAAGCACTACACATGCGTCGCTAGAAAATGTTGTATCTCTTACTACTGTCAAAACAGTTGAATAAATTTTTCCAAAAAGCAAACAAACTTACATGCCATTGGAACCCCTCACACTTTCTCAGTGCATTTAAACATTTGGAACATATGCAAAATAGGTTTGAAATCATGTGCAACCGACAGACAGAAAGAAAAAAAAACAAAAGACAGTAATCAAAACCATGCAGAACCATTTGTTTTGGACACTGCTTTATTCTTGTTTTCATTCAGTCAAGAAGGTAAGTTAATCTCCTGTTTACAGCATGCAAGACCAGAAACGATGCGGATGTTTTTCTCACAATCACTTGTGGACAGGTTGTTTTTGAAAGCACACGGTCCAAAAAAAAAATGCAAATGGTGAAACGGAGACTGGTCACACTGACCCCTCTACCATCCACTACAGTTTCTGGTACAGTAACATGTGGATTAGGCTCGATCTAACACTGGGGTAGAGTGAGGTAAACACGCAGTACTGTAAACCTTCCTCTAGTACTGTATTTACAACGTTACATAACCAAAAGAAGGCTCTGTGCTGTACATGATATATTAGGAAATTCCGCCATGCAACGGTATAAACATGAAACTAATTCCAACTGGCCAGTGTTAAATCGAAACTGAGCCGCATGTACCGGTAAACATCCAACAAATCAAGCAAAGGAAAACAGAAACAACGAAAGCAATGATTCAAACTAGCGTCCGACTGATCAAACAGAAAAATCAAACGATGCATAGACATATTTCACCGTCATCAAAGCAAACACGAGCCTAAAGTATAGTCAAAGACACGAACGAAACAGATGACCGTGCAAGGTTCACGATAACACATCTGTATAAAGGAGAGAGGAACACACATTTTATATGCCACAACCTATCAAAACCCTTCCGAAACATGACATTTGGGATGTTACGGACAGACAGACAGACGCGAGTGCACGTTTGCTACAATCATGCGGTGGTAGCTAAGTAAGGAAGCCTCAACATTGGATCTTGAAAGTGAAGTGTGTGTCGACATTCTCACAATCACGCCAATATTGCACATTAAACATAGGAAACAAAACTTTCAATAGGGAATTAAACTAGTCTCCAGCTCTATGCACTTTGAGGACTATTATGTAGGTGACAAATCATTCCCCCCCCCCCCCCCCCCCCCCCCCAATAACCAGTTCAACTGCTTCAGAATGGATGTCATACCAACCCAGGTCTTGCTTAGAACAGGATATTCTGGACAATCGCTATGTTTTTTTGTTTTTTGTTTTCAGCAGGAGACAAATAATTCAGCAAGAGCAGAGTGAATCTACATGCAAAACAATAAAAAAGAGGGTATTTTCTGTCCAACTACTTGTCAACTAAACTCAAAGCTGAGTTGCGGGCAACTGTATACAGTTCTTTTCAGCAAATGGTCAGGTTGCTAGACTTCACTGTTTGTCAAAACTATGTACCAGGGGAGTGAAACACAGGTATTCTACATTGTGGTACTATGTCAGAAATAATTATGTCCCTTCAAACATGTTTATAGCATACCTGCCACTATGGTAGTGGCAAGCTAGGGTGGGGTTGGGAATCGAGGGTGGAACCAGAACATAAGCTTCACTGGAAAAGGGTAATGTATCTGAAGCGACAACTGCAACCTAGTTTTTTTTTATCCATTCCTACTGGTTGGGCTGATAGCACATAGTGTTAGTACTTCACTATGCAGGGGTGGTGCAGGATAAGGACTGGGGACAGGAAAAGGTACAGTATTTATCCAAGAAACTCACTCACTTTAGTGTGGGCTTAAATATTAAATGGACCTAATTTTCTGCGCTTAAAAAACACACACACACTGCAGTAGCATCACACACACACACACCATTCTGAAAAACAAGGAGTGGTTGCAGACCAATTAGCGGAAGTTCCCTACTCCAAAAACTACTGATATACATCCATATCCCTTCAGCCATTGTTCAAATCACAGTTGCAGAAAAGAGAATGACAAAGACTGAATGTGTGCCAGTGTCAACTGATGTGAGAATCATATCAACAATGAACAAGACCAGGACCTCAAACAAGTTACTGGTAATAGGGCTTAAAAAAAAAAAAAAAAAAAAAAGGGCAAGAGCTAAAGAGATGACAAAACACGACTTTTGATCCCACTGATGTTAAAAGACTAAACAAAAACCAACTGACTAATTAGTGTAGCTACTATCTGGGGCCTTGGTTTTCTTGTTAAATTACCTAGTGTCCTAGCTAACTGAAGTTGTACATCTGACTGGACGAATGTAATTCAACAAATGACAAAATGCATGAAGAACTGTTCACACTTTGCACGGCATGCCCAATCTCTCATCCCACCTGCCAATGTCAACATGTGAATTCTGCCCGAGTTTTTCCAGTTTTCATTTGTTGTTTATTACAGACCAAAAATCTGTCCAACACCGCCCAAGATTTGTTACTGCTCCATGACAGCCACCACCAAGGGATGGACAACATCGCCAACAACCCCCTTCAAGCCTGGCAGTGCATAAAGTGAAGTATCAAAAATCAAGAACAATCAACTGCTGTAATGTTCGAGTCTTTTGGGTAACCCCCCGGTTCAGGTTATCCTCTTTCTTTCTTTTTTTTTTTTTTTCCAAACGGTGCTGTCCACGATTCATCCACGCAAAGAAAGGTCTCAAAGAATGAGTTTGCCGATAAGAAGGCCGATGATGATGGCGGCGATCATGTAGATGACAGGGGGGAAGGTGCTGGCAGGTGGGGCCATCATGGACTGGTTGGGGGAGGAGGGGGTCGAGTGCACAGTGTCCGACATGGCCACCCGTCGCAGTCGAGCGCCATCATCCTGTGAAATTAAAAACATACTGCATACCCACTGAAAATAGCCTCAGGTCTACGTGACAACTTACTGAGAGTCCCATTGCCATAAAGTGTGAAAAATGACTAATTAAAACACAGTTGGTCAGCTTCACACACATGAATTTAGACCTAATTTGATGAGGAAAATTCCATAGATGCCATGCCTTAACCACTAGTTCTCCATCTCTCTCACGATACCCAATTATTCTGTCAATGAGAAGCTGTGAAGATCAGTTTTGATTTAACAGTAATAACACACACGTACATCAGCCCTGACCTTGAGTTGGCTGTTCTCTGCCCTTAATGAGTTGACTTCAGCTGTTAACCTTCTAACCTCCTCCATCAGCTTCTTTGTATCCTCGGACCCTGATCCAATGCTTGACTGCAACACAGATGTGCAACTGTTGTAACTGAAAGTTATTTTAGTATTACAGAAGAAAGAATGTTCACAAAGACAGGCATGTAATGAAAATGCATATTTTAAAAAGAGAAGGACAAAACTTTCTTTTTATCAGACTAAAAATTAAAAAGGTAAACGTTCCAATGCTCAAGCCATGTCAATGTACTATTAAGTCACTTCTTTGTTGAACACAACTGTGACACAAACAGAATTGCATACATGTAACCTCCATCAACTTTGTGTTAAGAGACATGTGTTAACACATTTACAAAAGTTTCCTGAGGAAAGGAGCAAGTTTTCAAATCTTGAGGTGGATCTGTTTTTGTCTTGATTCCTTCACATGCAGGTGCCAGGGTTGGTTCAGTCTTGATATGGACTCCATTTACTTTTGGCAGGGAAGGGGTCTTGTAAGCAGCCTGAAACGACAGCTAGGCAGCATCTCTAAGCTTCTGTAGTTTTTTTAATTCTGTTTTTTTTTTTTTAAATGTATAACCAGCTAGTGGTTTCAGGTCCACACAACCTATTAACCCAATCACATTTGCATTTTTTTTATTTTTGTTTTTATTGTTCCCCAAGGGACTGTCTAGTCTCTATAATTACTTCCCGCTTCTCTGACTTTTATGGTTGTAGCAGCAAGGGTAGACGTAAACCGTCTTTCATTTCTGCAGAGTATACAATATGCCTACAAAAAATGTGTCCCGAAGTAAAGATCAAAATGCCCGCTTGTCAGCCACACATTGTACATGATTTTTACCTTTGGAGGTGTCGTTGGCTCTGACTTGAGTTGCTTTGCCTTGTCGTCCTGAATGGAGTCTTGATAAGATGGGGGCTGAAATGTACATAATGGAAATTATGTTTCTGAAGTGTGGAGAGGGCTGAAGGAATTCTGCAAAACGAAATAAGGTTCCCTACCCAACAGTTACTGTCTTGAATGAACACATGTATACATTTTATATTTCACTTGTCAATATACCATGCAATTAGTATAGTTGACAAGAACAGCAGGGCTAGCATTGCTTTCAACCAATTTGGCAACAGTCTCCTAGTTCTACCACTTGTTAGGGATGAGACTAAACCATACAATACAATGTGAATTTGATTCTGCTGAGTAAGCTCTATGATTATTATGCTAATTATGACTGACCCATAAACAATCCAATGACTGTGTGGTCGAGTCTGTGTGTGCGTGCGTTTGCATGTTTATGCATCCACGCACGCTTCACTTATGCTAGATGAACCTACAGAAAAGTCTCACACATAAATACATGCATACATGTACTACAGCAGTTCTGACGAAGGCAATACAAACTGAATTTACATCATCAGAACACTGGGCATTATGCTGTTTCTTGTTACACGTATTTATAATCTAAGCCTCATATTTACATCTGATTTACATACCTGTGGTGCTGACTCCGGCATGTCAAACACACACTTCAACTTGGTGTCCATAAGACTTTCAGGAGGGGCATCCTTCCACTGTGAAAAAGAAAAAGAACAGCAGCCTGACGTGAGCAAACAAAAGTACCCATCACTTCTCTAAAACGCCAACAAATTTCAAATTGCAGTTTCTAGTTTACTTCAAACAGTAACGTACTTCATGAACAGATCTTTACTGAATTAACATTCGCAAGCAGCTGCATAAACTGAGAATGCAATGTTTACATCACTGTCAGTATAGTGGTGGAAAGGGTCTCCACAAAGGGACCTACCAGTTGGTCTTGGCTCTCTATCCGCCCATCCGGTGCATACATGGACTGGACCATGAACTTATGTTTGTTTTTCTCGCTGGGATCGTACTCAAACGGCTGCAGCATCACTGAAAACCAAAGAACAAATCCAACACTTCAAACTGCATGTGAAATGTACAATCATTCTGATCTATTCTAAACCAGTTTTCCACATTTGTTCTGCTTTCTTCAGGACTTCCCATCTGTTCAACTCTGTCGTCTCTGGGGCCTGTCGCTGACAAATAATTCATGAAGGAAGTGCAGTTAGCAGAATTTCTGGTTAAAATGATGTACTGATAAAGTCTGACCCTACATGGTCCAACCCTTGTCGTGGGGTAGTGGCTTGTGTACCTCAATGACCCAGAGAACTATGCCAGCAGGAGCACATGTATGCTCCTGGCAGGGTCACCCAAGCTGGACAGGTCGAAGGGTAGAGGTCAGACGAATGTGGACCACCTCTCCAAGAGGCTAAACGGGGGTTTGCGTAGGGTTAACAGCCCTACCCGTAAAAAACACTAAGTTACTGAAGCATCGACAGCAACAAACCGAGACATTCACCTGGGCGAGGAAGGGTCTCCATCCCGGAGACCTATGACGCATTGCAGTGAAAGCCGAAAGGAAGCTGCAAGGCCGACCCCCCTTCTAACACCCAGGACAACAACGAGAGTAGCCACATGGAACATCAGGACAATGTATGAAGTAGGAAGGACCATACAAGTAGCAAGAGAGATGAAGAACTACAAGATAGGAGTACTGGGACTGAGTGAGACAAGGTGGCTACAGACAGGACAGCTGAGATTTTCATCGGGAGAGCAATTGCTGTACTCTGGACACACAGAGGATGGAGCCCCCCCACACTGAGGGCGTGGCCCTGATGCTGGCACCGGAGGCACAGCGGGCACTCATCGGCTGGGAACCTGTCAACTCCCGCATCATCACAGCCAAATTCATCACCCAGAAAAAAGACATCAAGCTGAACATCATCCAGTGCTACGCTCCCACCAATGATGCGGAAGAGGAGAAAAAAGATGACTTCTACCAACAACTGCAGACAGTGATAGATAGAGGAGGAGCCAAGGACATGACCATACTGATGGGAGACTTCAACGCCAAGATTGGATCAGACAACACAGGCTATGAGGACACCATGGGAACACACGGACTGGGACAGATGAACGAAAATGGCGAGCGCTTTGCAGACTTTTGTGCCCTGAACCAGCTAGTGATAGGAGGCAGCATCTTCCCACACAAGCGCATCCACAAAGCCACATGGAGATCGCCGGACCATGTCACGGAGAACCAGATTGATCACATCTGCAT
This sequence comes from Batillaria attramentaria, assembly GCA_018292915.2. Taxonomy (NCBI): domain Eukaryota; kingdom Metazoa; phylum Mollusca; class Gastropoda; family Batillariidae; genus Batillaria; species Batillaria attramentaria. The sequence goes on from JACVVK020000053.1 coordinate 1,015,328, forward strand.
CAGCCGGAAGTTCAGGAGATCGTGGCGGGATGTGCGCGTTATGAGGGGTGCCGATGTATCATCAGACCACCACCTTCTTGCAACAACATTGAGACTTCGGCTTAAGAGGCTCACCAACGCCAACAGCACACGGACCAGGTACAACGTTGGACTTCTCAGGAACACAAACACACAAGCAGCATTCCGGATCAGCCTTTCCAACAGGTTCCAGCCACTGCAAGACCTGATAGAAGACAGTGAAATGGACATCGAGACACAGTGGGAACACAGCAAGAAACTCTGGCACGACACATGTGAAGAGGTCCTTGGCAAGAGAAAGACCCAACATAAGGAATGGATCTCTGCTGATACCATCCAGAAGCTGCAAGTTAGGAAAGAGAAGAAAACTGCACTGAACACGAGCCGAACAAGAAGAGCTAAGGCAAAGGCACAAGAGGAATACACAGCAGCTGACAGAGAAGTGAAGAGGAGCACCAGGAAGGACAAGAGGGACTACATCGACAACCTGGCCAGTCAAGCAGAGGAAGCAGCCCGACAAGGGAATCTAAAAGACCTGTACCAGGTGACCAAGAAGCTCGCGGGCAAATTTCAGCAGACAGACAAACCAGTGAAGGACAAGAACGGGCACCCACTGACAACAACTGAGGAACAGCTGAAGCGATGGGCAGAACACTTCAGGGAGCTGTTAAATCGCCCCATCCCTGAAACACCACCAGACATCCCACCAGCTGAGACAGAACTACCCATCAACTGCGACAAGCCCTCTAAGGCGGAGATCAGGAAAGCCATCATGACACTGAGAAATGGGAAAGCTGCAGGGCCGGACGAGACACCAGCAGAAGCCATTAAAGCAGACACAGAGACAGCCGTCAACATGCTGCACAGCCTGTTCAGCAAGATCTGGGAGAAGGAAGAGGTGCCAGCCCAGTGGAAAGAAGGGATCGTCATCAAGCTGCCAAAGAAAGGGGACCTCAGGGACTGCAGCAACTACCGAGGGATCATGCTCCTGTCAGTGCCAGGCAAGGTTCTCAACAGAATTCTACTGGAGAGGATGAGAGAGGCAGTCGACCCCATGCTCCGAGACCAGCAGGCAGGCTTTCGCAGGAACAGGTCCTGCGCTGACCAGATTGCCAGCCTTCGCATCATTGTGGAGCCAGGGCTCCCTAAACTGTGCGTTTGTGCGTAATTTACGCACTGAAGTAAAAATTTACGTCCTAAAAAAAAATTCGAGGGGGTACGTTGAAGCATTATGAACGCGATCTGTGCTTAGCTTGACGCACTACCTCTGCACTACCGTGCATATGCCAACAGGCTTGTGATCGAGTGAGTGTTCTCCTTTGCCATGGCCGCGTTCAGTTCGGTCCTGTTTTTTGGTTCAGTTTAACGCTCGCAGGCGTTAACTGTCTACCGCTGCAGATCGGCGGCTACTACAGCCACTCGTGCGTAGTGAACGTGCCCCATCTTTTTCCGCTTCTGCGCTCGAAACTATGGACGAAAGATTTTAGACTTAGAGTCAGTGCTCTTGTTACAGATCGGATTCACTTTCTCTGTGACGAATCATGCCACCGAAAAAAGTGAAAGTTCAAAAGACTATGGACTTTTTCGTCAGTGGAAAAGTTGTGGAGGGGCTCGAGCCCTCGCCCGGCAGCGGGTGCACTCCGGCGTCGCATAGCTACAATTCAGACGTCGCATCAGAGCAGCAAAAAGTCAGAGTTTCCAACTTTCAAAACTGAATTGTACCCACTTCATTTAATTATATGATTTGAAGTTGATAAAATTCAGTTTTGCGTGCGCACACACACACACACACCTGTTCAGCAGTATTTACTGAATTTATAATTCCATGGACTAAAAACTTGAGAAATGATTCTGACCCTTTAAAAATTGAAAGTGGAGGTACAAAGACCCTCTAAAATTTTGAACTGGGGGTCAGTGGACCCTTTAGGTCTGTAGCTTTTAGGGAGCCCTGGGAGCAGTCACTGGAGTGGAACTCCCCCCTCTACATCAACTTCATAGACCATGAGAAGGCCTTCGACAGTGTAGACAGAGAGGCGCTGTGGAAGCTGCTAAGGCACTATGGAGTTCCCGGGAAGATCATCTCCCTGATCCAGTGCACCTACCAAGACATGAGCTGCAGAATTGCCCATGCCGGCCAGTTGTCAGAAAGCTTCGAGGTGAAGACCGGAGTCCGCCAGGGATGCCTGTTGTCCCCATTTCTCTTCCTCCTGGTCATCGACTGGATCATGAAGACCACTACAGCAGGCAGGAAAAACGGGATACAGTGGACACTCTGGACGCAGCTGGATGACCTCGACTTCGCGGACGACCTGGCGCTCCTGTCTCACAGCCACAGCCAGATGCAGGACAAGACTACGTGCCTGGAAGCCACATCAGCCGGAACAGGGCTCAAGATCAACAGGAAGAAAACCGAGCTGATGAAGATCAACACCACTGCCAACACACCAGTCACAGTCGGTGGAGAGCCCATCAGGGAGGTGGAGTCTTTTGTCTACCTGGGGAGTGTGGTTGATGGACAGGAAGGCACAGACCGAGACGTCACAGCCAGAATCGGCAAGGCAAGGGCAGCAATGGTCATGCTGAAGAACGTCTGGGCATCCAAAGTTGTCAGCATAAGAACCAAACTTCGCATCTTCAACTCCAACGTGAAGTCAGTTATGCTCTACGGATGCGAAACATGGAGGACAACGAAGACGGTGCAGCAGAAGATCCAGACATTTCTCAACACCTGTCTGAGGCGCATCTTCAACATCCGATGGCCAGAGAAGATCCGGAATGAAGAGCTGTGGGAGCGAGCGGGGCAGGAACCAGTGGCCAAGCAGATCCTGCGGAGGAAGTGGGGCTGGATTGGACACACCCTCAGGAAGCCAGCATCCAGCACCACGCGCCAAGCCCTGACATGGAACCTGCAGGGGAAAAGGAAGAGAGGCCGGCCTCGCAACAGCTGGAGGCGGGACACTGAGGCAGAGCTATGTAAGCAGGGGACCAACTGGACTGGAGTGGCAAGACTAGCCCAGAACAGAGTGCGATGGCGAAGGGTTGTCGATGGCCTATGCTCCACGTGGAGCCAAGGGCCTAAGTAAGTAAGTAAGATAAAGTCTGAGTCGTGAGATTGACAGACCGACACCCCCCCTCCCCCCCAAGTCACACACACACATTCGTCTCTGGACAGAATTTTTTCATCACAGTCAGGTAGAGCTCATGTGTATGGCGACCAGTGAGTGTTAGTACTGTTACTGCACACTGTATGGTACAGTCATATACTCAGGGCTGCCACTTTCTGAGAGACAAAAAGCCTGAAAAAGCCAAAGCCAAACTGCAGGGAGCCAGTGGAAGGAAGGACTTTGCCCGAAGAATGTGAAAAGCGGGGGCGGGCGCAGTGATCGGGTGCTGTGCTGATAGGCACAGACTGAAACTTGTCCACTCCTTCGGGCAGACTCGCGAGGTTTTTAGCCGGAAGAGCAGGAAAACGACTTAAAAGTGAAAAGCGGGTGGGGGGGGGGGTTCACCGAAGAATATGGGGCGCAAAATGCACCTTACCCGGAAAAGCCAACGGCCCAGCGATAGACACAGACTCGCGATTTTTGGGGCCGGAAAAGCAGGAAAAAGCCGGAGAAGCCGGAAAACGCTTTAAAAAGCCGGAAACCTCTTCACAGCCGGTTCAAAAAGCAGGAAATCCTGCCACAGCAGGAAGAGTGGCAGCCCTGAATATGACAATATGAGGCGCAAAATGCACCTTACCCAGGAAGGCCGACGGTCCGGCGATAGACACAGACTCGCGATTTTTTCGCCGAAAAAGGCTTTAAAAAGCCGGAAAGCTCTTCACAGCCGGTTCAAAAAACCGGAAATCCGGCCACAGGAGGAAGAGTGGCAGCCCTGTATACTTATGTAGTGGTTTTCAAATCCTGAGGAGGATCATCAATGACACGCAGGTACCTGATACAGAGACTGTTCCCTTTGGTTCCAGGATGCCGCTGTTGGGCCGTACACAGTAGCGTTTGGGAGCTGTTGTCTTCACTTTGAAACATATTCTCTTGTCTGTTGGATTGGTCAGCTTCAGGTCTGCTGTTACCACATCTGTAAATGGACCTGTGGACACAAGACAAGCGACTTTGTGAAACTGAACCACACCATACTACCAGTACCACCCACCTTCCTTGGTCACTGTTGCAAGTACAGTGTATGTCACCTTTACAGAGACTTTGAACATAATCATAAGAGCAAGAAGTGTACCTGATGGAACTGAAGTAATACTCATAGTCATAGTAACTGTAGTGTTAGAAATGTAATGTATCCACCTGAAAGGCAATTTCTGGGCCAACACTTCGCATCTGCTGGGGCCTGAACAGAAAGATCCTAAACTAATTTAAACAAAACATGTATCTTTAGATTGTGACACACCAGTCACTGCAAACTAGTGATTCATCTATAGTTACTAAATCACAATCACAAGAAAAACTTATTTATGCTGGCTTTTTCACTGTTTCCCCGTCTTTGGTATCACCCTATGTGGTGGAAAAGGATGTTAAACCTCCAAACACCCACCCACCCACAAGAAAAACTGATACTTTTCAAAACTGGATGGCAATTTGCAATTAACACTTATGACATTTAGTTACTTTAGCGCTGTAAATTATTACTTTGGTGATTTGTAAAATATACAAATTATGTACATGACACTACTCAATTTACTGCTGGTTGATTTTGTAAAAGGTCTCACTTACTTGAAAATCTGACTAACAATAACATAGAACTATGCCTGAAACAACACACACCTCAACTGTTGTTTGCTGCCTACAATGTGCAGGATAATGTATGTTAACCAGACTTCACATGGGGTAAATCAACATGGTGCAGCATACCTACCAGTACCACTACCAGCACCAAAGGGTGCCAACTGACAATACTAATGTAATGTAGAGCCAGACTATTAGTATTAAGCAAACTGCAAGTCGGGGAGAGGAGGAGCAGACAACAGTACACAGCACTTCACTTAACCAGTCTGCAGACAGTTGGGGTGGTCTATTTCCGGAAGGGTGTAGGGGGAATCAACATGTGGCCATTGCCCTTCTCCCTGTGTGAATCATCTACACTGTATACAGTACTTTCCCTTTCACTGTCTGAGTCGCTCAGAGAGGCTGCGCCTTGCTTGGTGGTTACACACAGAAGTGCTTAGTAACAATAATATTAATACCCTATACCCTACAGCCACGGTGACATTTACAGGAACATGAATGCAGACCTGTACTAATGCTAGGCTGATTTTAGTTCAACTTTAATGTGATCATGATTTCATCAAGAGCAAGATGTGACTGCAGGGTCCATACAGGTTCACAGTTTCAAAAATTCATGACTTTTCCATAACTTTTCCAGGCCAACTCTCCTGTTTTCCATGACAACTTCCTCACCCTCTTTCACACTGACACACGCGAAGGTAGAAATCATGAGCTTATCCAAGTTAACACAGTCAGCAAGACCAGTGTTTAGAGTTTGTCATTAGCCTTATGGGAAGGCAGTTTGTTGGTATTTTTGGTAATCACTACAATCAGTCCTGTGAGTAATCACCAAGCTGACCGTTTCACTGTTGGGCTCAAAATAGTTTCCATAAAATTCCGAAATTCCATGACTTTTCATGACCCTTGAGATAATTTCATGACTTTCCAGGCCTGGAAAAACTATTTCTAAATTCCACGCCTTTTCCAGGATTCCAAGACCTGTATGGACCCTGTGATTGGTGCACTGCAACACAATAACAGTATTAACACCACTACCTGAACGCTTTACTTGAGACTGAGACGTCACTGAAACAGCACTTCTTTCATGAAAGTTAAAACTGTGTTGTAACCTATGATATAATTATATATTATATATATATGTGAAATAAGGGCATGTGTCTGGCTGTCACTAAACACCCTACTCGTTTTATCTTAGTCTTTGGATACACAGGAATGCCAGTGAAAGGGAAAAAATGCAGATGTCATAACAGCTTAAATCTTTCCTGATCTGTGTGTGTGTGCGTGTAGACATGCGTGTAACTTGTGAGGCATCAGCCACTAACTGCAGCACCAGGACACAAAAATTCCAGGGTTGCACATTTAAGTCGGTCCCAGGACATTGACCTATAAAAATTTCAAATGTCCTATTTTTCCCACCTCAAGCGGACATTTGTCCTATTCAAATTTTTATTGCCACTAAGTGGCCAGGACACTGTGTCCTATCACTTTGCTGTTTCCAGGACACTTTGTCCTATAGAAGCTGTGGAAAATGTGCAACCCTGAAATTCCATGAGTACCGCTGTGCTACACTTGTCTGACTTACGTAAAACAAAGCAATACAAGTCATAATTTAGAATAATTGCAGCAGGGATGGGATTGTTCTGACTAGCGATGGACTGAGCTGTCAGTGATGAATGTCAGTATTGTCACCTGATCCATCTCTGTATCTGCAACATGCAGCTGGCCCTACCTTATCAAGCGCTGAATATTCTCCATACAAACTTGTACAACAGCCTGTGGGCTTGGCCCTTTTGTTCAGACCACTGTCATCAGTCACCTGTGCTTACCGCCTTTAGCTGTCAACTGTCTTCATTGCAGTCATGGACAAGGTTTGGTCTGCTGAATGCATCAGGGCTCCCTAAAAGCTACAGACCTAAAGGGTCCACTGACCCCCAGTTCAAAATTTTAGAGGGTCTTTGTACCTCCACTTTCAATTTTTAAAGGGTCAGAATCATTTCTCAAGTTTTTAGTCCATGGAATTATAAATTCAGTAAATACTGTTGAACAGGTGTGTCCCACGGTGTGTGTGTGTGTGTGTGTGTGTGTGTGTGTGTGTGTGTGCGCGCGCAAAACTGAATTTTATCAACTTCAAATCATATAATTAAATGAAGTGGGTGTGTACAATTCAGTTTTGAAAGTTGGAAACTCTGACTTTTTGCTGCTCTGTGCCGACTCTGATGCGACGTCTGAATCGTAGCTATGCGACGCCGGAGTGCACCCGCTGCCGGGCGAGGGCTCGAGCCCCTCCACAACTTTTCCACTGACGAAAAAGTCCATAGTCTTTTGAACTTTCACTTTTTTTCGGTGGCATGATTCGTCACAGAGAAAGCGAATCCGATCTGTAACAAGAGCACTGACTCTAAGTCTAAAATCTTTCGTCCATAGTTTTGAGCGCAGAAGCGGAAAAAGATGGGGCACTTTCACTACGCACGAGTGGCTGTAGTAGCCGCCGATCTGCAGCGGTAGACAGTTAACGCCTGCGAGCGTTAAACTGAACCAAAAAACAGGACCGAACTGAACGCGGCCATGGCAAAGGAGAACACTCACTCGATCACAAGCCTATTGGCGTACGCACGGTAGTGCAGAGGTAGTGCGTCAAGCTAAGCACAGATCGCGTTCATAATGCTTCAACGTACCCCCTCGAATTTTTTTTAGGACGTAAATTTTTACTTCAGTGCGTAAATTACGCACAGACGCACAGTTTAGGGAGCCCTGTGCATGTGGAACTACAGTTTACTCAAAACCTCCACTGTACTTGTTTTGACAATCATTTCTCTTATGACCTGACCACCGCCTATCATTATCAATCGAAGTGAAAGACAGCATGACGCACTATGCTGGTGCATATTTTACAAAATCACTGTCTTTGTGTGGTCAACACTTGTCAAGCCCGGCCAAAGACAGCAGGGATCGAGCTCCTCAGCTCTTGAGGTGACACAGGCAGTTGACATTACACAGCATAGCGGCTTGTCCGTTATGCACACCATGACCCAAGGTCTAGGGTTCCCTCTAAAAAATATTACTAATATTAGGAAAGTACAAATTACAATTAGGGCCAGCAGATCAGCATGTTCGTTTGGCCTTACCTTACACTATGTGGTGGAAAAGGACGTTAAACCCCTAAACACCCACCCACCCTTACCTTACAAAACAACACAAAGTGCTAAATGACCAGTTTCAAAATGCATTTTAAAGCATCAATATGTCAGATTCAGAGACACAGTAAACCTATACACTTCCTATAAATATCTCTCACTTGGTGCTGTTTTTTGGTGTGTTTTTTTCTTCTCATGTATGGTACAACTCATGGGACAGCATTTAGTTTGTGACAAACTCTAACTCCAAGGTCTGAAAATGCTCCTGACCCCCCCCCCCCCCCCCCCCCTCACTTTCATGCACATAAAATAAATTTGCTTCTTGCTTCATCAGCTCATTTTTTTTCTTCGGTGCTGTGATTAAGGTGATGCTGACACTAGTGACAGGTTGGATTTATTGACAAGAGTAGGTTTGAAAGTAGTACGAGCATCTGGCAACACTATGTACTAATACTATGTGTCATCTACAGGTAAAAGCAGTGTTCCGAGCAACAACAAAAAAAAAAACAACCCCAAACCAACCAACCAACCCCCAAAACTTGCAATCCTTGAAAATGCAAAAATTGTTGACTTTTTAAAACACAAGCGTGTGAGCTTCTCCATGAAGATATTTTGGCATTTGATATTTTGATCTCCTTTGATATATTTTTATGTAAATAGTGAGGCTGGAAATTATTTCCTAATTTGAACTGCTGTATTTAGACACTGCCACTAACTTGACTAAGCGTGCCTTCAAGTCTGGGTACACTGCATTCATTAATTTTTTTCCCTAAATAATGGGTTATCATTTTTTCCCGTGTAGTACTAGTACGAGTTGATTTTTATGAACTTCTTTGTTTTCAAGTACACAAATCAGTTCTTCACCAAACATGATTTTCCTTGATACTGGTAGACATCACGTGTTTAGAACAAAGTAAATTTGGCATGTCATCATCCCTTGTCATTGTTGTACTTTGGTCAATGGTGTCAATAAGTTTAGTACAACAATCCTCTACTATATCAATGGCTCTGGCTCATCTCAATGAACTGGAGACTCACTATCGTAGTGTTTCCTCTCAATGCCAGTCTGCTATGCGTCGTCTTGTAAAATGTGAATGCAAGGTCGGAAAGTTTGCTTCAGATAACTAGATAACAACAATCTTTCAGTTTATGATTGTTATCTAGAGTAAACACGTCTTGCAGTATGTAATGCAAATTATTTTGATTGCTGCATTTACTATTCAGTCGGCACTGTATTTGGGTGTTCACACTCAGTCACAGGCGCAAAGGGTAGCACTAACTGATGGAAAACCTTAAAGAGAAAGTGAAAGTCACCATTATTTTCACTTGGAAAAGCTGCTAAACTAATGAAACAACTGCACAATTGTCTACAATTTTATGTTTTCCCTGTATCACTGTCACTAGTAGTATCAGGGTGGCCTACATCCTGAATTGAGACCCCGAATTGAGCCATGCAATCTCTGCCTATGTTCAGGCACAGACGTACTCGTAGACTCGGGGTGTAAGTGACGTGGTCTATAAAAGCAGATTACAAGACTTTATATACCAAACATATCTGACATATCTGTAACACGTCAATGGACCATGTCACCCCACCGGTATGCTACCCCAGAACCTGTGATCACGCCGACAGGGGAGAGGTCAAGTTTATGCACACGTAGGATTTGTTTCAATGATCATGTCCTACACAGAAACCAATCCACCTCCAACATAAACTGCACAGACACCTCAAACCTACATAGGGAAGTACAGTGTACTAAATTTGCTACTTCTACGTGGTCGTCTGCTACCACGATGCCTTTTCGAAGTTCTGAGTCTTCGATGACTGGCGGGCAAGGGGTTGGCCAAGGTACGATCAGTGTCGGTGACTCAGTGAGAACGGAAGACAAACCACCATTGCGGTCTGCCTACATACCTTTGAAACGCAGTTCAGTGGTTGGTTCCAGAAGTAGTGCTTGTTCTGTTTTCGCCATTTTGCGGCTTTGGACAGGCTTCTGTAATAAATTAGTGGGATAATTTCATGAATTTCAGCATCTGTTCCACACTTGCCCGTGAGTGCGCATGCGCAATGCCTTCATTACACAGAATATACAAATGTTAAACTGGAATATTAACTAGACGAAGGATTATAAATGTCATAGTTTCATAAACTTACAGAAGTAAGAAATGTTTATTTTAAATCTTTCACAATTTTGACGTTTAAAGTTTGTTCACTACTCAACTCTCATGGATATGATATATGGATCAGAATTTTTATTAACCCGTTACCGGAAGAGGACTTGTCGGTAGAGACGCCAGTAAACAAGTTGAGTAACCGATAGGCAAAACAGCGTACGTTACCTTCATCAAGCCGCTCTGAGCATGGCAGACGACATCGACGACTTGCTTGATGAAGTAGAAAATAAGTACGTGGAGAAGAAAAAAGCTGTCACTGACTCCAGAAGCAGAGCGGCGAAGCCAGTGAGAAGGTAACCAGCCGTCATTACTGCATACACTTTCTTTTACTCAGTTTTGTGAGCAACCACTATTTAGGCAACGAAAGCTACAGAGTCAGTTGAAGTTACAGCTGATGGCAGCACCACCCGTAGAATTTTTCAGTCTGCTGAAAGGCTGGCATTTCAGTCTGCTCTATGAGAGAGGAGGATAATCTGCATGAGACAGTGTTGCATTGCTGAGTTATGAACTCTCTACGGGCCCAGCTCATTATTGGAACAAGAAAAAGAGACACATTAAGCACTGCAGTTACACACTGGGTGGGTGTTTGGGAGTTTAACTCTTTTTCCACCATGTAAGGGTGACATCAAAGATGGGGCAACGAGAAAAAGGCCAGCACAAATATTTGGCCCCTGCTGGGAGCAGTTATACATACTACTTCAGAGGAAAAAGCCATATATGTCATTGCTATTACTGTTACGTTCTGATGTGCCATTGTCTGTTATGACGTGTTTTGGTTGTCTTATTCCAACATTGTCATCAGCATTCAAACTTTTCCTGATTTCAGGAACAAGCTAGACGATGAAATCAATGACATCTTGGCAGACACTCACCTGGATGAAGAGGTGGATCGAAGAAAAGTTTCAGCTGTAGGTTTTCATTTCCAGCATTTCCACAATAAGCACTGATTGCAAGGTGACAAGAAAGTTGGGTGTAATGTGACTTGATGTGTCCTGTGGGCTGTTAGTTATTTCAACCCTTTTTTTTTTCATATGTTTATCCTTATTGGTTCTTTAGAACAGTAATCATTTGTGTGTGTGTGTGTGTGTGTGTGTGTGTGTGTGTGTGTGTGTGTGTGTGTGTGTGTGTGTGTGCAGCCATCAGCGCCTGTCAGAGATGGAAGCAAAACAACTGTATCAGAAGCAACAAAGAAGTAAGCACTTTTGAATTCATGAATTTTTCAAATTGTGCCTGGAAAAAACATGTAGAATGTGCCAAAAATGTAATAATTGTCTCTGTTTAATTAAGTGTGTGTGTGTGTGTGTGTGCGCGCGCATTTTTGATGTTTTATTTGGGCTTGGGCAGGTGCTACCCAGTGTACTTAGGGGGCAGTGTACACCAGCCAGGACAGGGAACATCACTGAGTCAAAGGTGGGTACAGTGTTGCTTGTAACCATTTGCTCATGAGTCCATGTATGAGCTCTGCCTGATTCCTAGTGTTGCTCATTTTTTCAATGCTGTGTATTTCCAAGTGTGTTTAGGACAGTGAATGTGGGAGTCGGATTATTTGTAATGTGTGTGTGTGTGTGTGTGTGTGTGTGTGTGTGTGTGAATGGATTTGCTGTGAATGATGTGATATTTGCAAGTTAATCATTATTTTGGAGGGTTTTTTTGTTGTTAGGTTCTTACATGCCAAACCAATTTTATGTTGTTTTTACTGGCTTTGAATCTTAATTTTTCATTCTTATTTTGTTTTCAGCTGAGAGTCCGAAGATGATTTTCCATTTTATACCCTGTTATTTAATGAAGGATAAAGTACTTTTGAATTTGAAAGCATATATCACAGCAAAGGCTGCCTGCTTGCTTTTGAAAGAAGCAGATTTTGCAACTGTATGCACACATTTATTAAATTACAGAAGGTTCTGTTGGTTTATTTTACATGTATTTATTTATTTATTTTTTATTTAGTGCTTAGAACTCTCTTAGATAGGCGTTCTAAAAAAAAAACCTCCAATATCATTATTATTGTACTTACTACTACTGGTAACTTAATAGTTTACCAGTTTGTGACAAGTATTTACCAGAACAATTTCCCAGTACTGTCAGTACTATGGATTTTCTGGTCTCTTGAGTTCTGTAAATTTTACTTGTAGAGCATGTGATCGACTACGGTGTACAGCTTGCGATTTCAAGGTGTGCATGTTCAACAACTTCAAGTGGGCATCTGACACCAACTACCTGTTTCTTCGTAACAATGCTCCAGACTTTGACAAACTCAAGGCAAAATTGTCTCCTTCAAAGGGTGAGTGATATGCTTTAGGATAAGTTTTAATACATGTAGACTGTGAGGATGGAGAGCTAGTTATATCAACACACAAGTTGTGGCTGTGTTTAAGTTTGCCTTCTTCGCCCATAAATGGACAAAACATGATGCACAGCACGGAAGGGCTCACATCACAATTGCACATGTATACGTGTGCATTTCTGCAAGTGGACAAGGAAGTCAATTTGGCCTGCTGAATAACCGGTCATGGGCAGTTTGCCATTGCTTTTGACAAAAAGTCATTGTGTTTGTGAATTTCTGTATCAATGGAGGTTTGTGCATTTTCATGTGCAGTGCATGTGTACCTGCTGTTTGTACGGGTACTGGGTGCAGATTAAATCTTTTAGTGTCTAGCAAAGTTTTTACCAGCATGCCATATTTTTACCTAGCCACAGGTGAGCGTGCAGTCCATCAGTGCCAGGGTGTGCTTCGTCCTAGACTTGTGAATCCTCTTGTACATGTGAACTCACTCACTTACGGTCTTGATTGCAGGAAGCCGTGCATACTGCTGCCAGTGTTGCTGGAGAACTGTGAAAGATCTTGTGCAGCTAAATGATCCGGAACTCAAATGGGTATGTGGGAAACATTGACGACTCGCCATAAGGCCATGACCGTCAACACTACTACTACTAGTGATACACTGACTGCTTCATTGCCACAGAATTGTTCACTGAGAGATGTCGTATTGGGGAATTGACTGTTCATCAAGCTGGCTGCAAAACTGTCTTTCTTTCTGTGCAAGGAATGCAAATGTGATACATTGCACAGAGTTTTTAAGTCGCACACTTAATTTTTTTTTATATGTCATATCGCTCCAAGCTGTCAGCATGAAAACATGGAGGCTGTACAGAAGACATTGCCGCTAGCTGCAGGTTTCTAAGTGAAGTACAGGTAGATTAAAATGGCGGCTTACTTGTGATGTTTGAGTTGCATGTAATTTGACATTTTGTGTTCATTCGGAGTTTGGGTTTTTCATGCTGTGCACACACGCTAAATAGTGATATAGGAGAGGTTAGTGGCTAGCAACATGTTTGCTGTAATAATAATGGTGTTTGGTTGAGGTTTTTGTAAGATGTTTCTTGTGTTCAGTTTTTCACTGCACGTTTGTCTTTACAAACTGAGTGTGTTATATAGTAAACCAGAGTATCAAAACTCTTCTGATGACTGGGACTTGGAAAAAAAAAAAAAAGACAAAGTATACAGTAGCTGTGCTTGTGTTGAACCAGCCGAAGCCAGTATTAGCTACTATTCACAGTACCTGCATCTTAGGCAAGCTAGGAGTTTGACTCTTTTCTGTGTGGACTGGTATGCAAGTAGGTGCTTATCGGGAAACGTGTACACACCCTTCCTTTTTCGTTGTAACTTTCTTTTCAGAGCACTTTTGTCAGTGGGCTGTGGACTCATCATATTTGTACTATGCATGTATGTGTACAATGAAAGTCATTTGTTTGTAGGGACCATTTTAGATTGCAGTCACCATTACACCAACTTCTGTGTTCAAATCCATAAATAAATATACAACTAAATGTGTGAAAGTATAACAGATCATTGTAGTTGCTTTGTGTGTGTGTGTGTGTGTGTGTGTGTGTGTGTGTGTGTGTGTGTGTGTGTGTGTGTGTACATGGTCCCTCTTGCTTTCAGAAACATGGCACTTCACACACAAAAAGACTATGCTGATTTCTGTGAAACGTCTTGTATTTACGAAAGTGTCAACAGTGACATCCATGTACTAATCGAGTCACTGTGGTGTTTCTGCAAGACATCTTGTACTTTGACAAGATCACAAGACAGTTTTTTTGGTCTTCCTTGAACAAATTGCCGTAAGGATTGACATTGAGAAACCAGTGTTACACACCTTGTTTTCTTGAGAAAGAAAAAGACAAAACACACATGCATCATAGCCCACACAAACAATTTCATAAATTCCATTCAACATACCCTTCCCCCCTTCCCCCGCCCCTTCTGACACCTCGCCTCTAGGAATTTAAACCATTCATTGTGCTGTACAAGCAGACAAAGGTTTGGCATGAACTCCCTGTAGAAATTCTGGTACAGTCAGGAATGGTATACATAGATACTCTACATGGACAGTCAGGAATGGTATACATAGATACTCTACATGGACAGTCAGGAATGGTATACATATAGATACTCTACATGGACAGTCAGGAATGGTATACATAGATACTCTACATGGACAGTCAGGAATGGTATACATAGATACTCTACATGGACAGTCAGGAATGGTATACATAGATACTCTACATGGACAGTCAGGAATGGTATACATATAGATACTCTACATGGACAGTCAGGAATGGTATACATATAGATACTCTACATGGACAGTCAGGAATGGTATACATAGATACTCTACATGGACAGTCAGGAATGGTATACATAGATACTCTACATGGACAGTCAGGAATGGTATACATATAGATACTCTACATGGACAGTCAGGAATGGTATACATATAGATACTCTACATGGACAGTCAGGAATGGTATACATATAGATACTCTACATGGACAGTCAGGAATGGTATACATATAGATACTCTACATGGACAGTCAGGAATGGTATACATATAGATACTCTACATGGACAGTCAGGAATGGTATACATATAGATACTCTACATGGACAGTCAGGAATGGTATACATAGATACTCTACATGGACAGTCAGGAATGGTATACATAGATACTCTACATGGACATGCATCTCTGAAGGTTTCACAAGGTGATCTCTTTCATTCCACCCAGTTAATGTTGTCTCACACTCGCAGGTCTAAATACATGGAACTTTATACACAGAATGATGCAATCTGATCCATACACAGCTACAAACAAAAACAAAGATTTTTTTTTTACCCTGGTCTTTCTGAGGACAGAATATTCCAGACTGCGTGTATGGCTTTTTTTTTTGCGTAAGACAAATTGGTTCAGCAAAACCATGCAGGGTTAACACATGAACGAGACATGGCCGACAACAAATGACAAAAGGAACGAAGCTCTTGTTCATGCACTTTGCATGGCATGCCCAATCTCTCATCCCACCTGCCAATGTCAACATGTGAATTCTGCCCGAGTTTTTCCAGTTTTCATTTGTTGTTTATTACAGACCAAAAATCTGTCCAACACCGCCCAAGATTTGTTACTGCTCCATGACAGCCACCACCAAGGGATGGACAACATCGGCAACATCCCCCCTCAAGCCTGGCAGCGAGTGCATAAAGTGAAGTATCCAAAATCATGAACTGTCAGCTGCTGCAGTGCTTGAGTCTCTCGAGTGCACAGTGTCCAACATGGCCACCCGTTGCAGTCGAACGTCATTGAGCACCATCAGCCTGTGAAATCAAAAGAACACTGCATACCGACTGAAAATAGCATCTGGTCTGTGTGAGAACTTACTGAAAGTCTCAATGCTATAAAGTATTAAAAATGACTAATTAGAACACAGTTGGTCAGCTTCGCACACATGAATTAGGCTCAATTTGATGAGGAAAATTCCATACGCAAATGCGTGCCCACCACGAGATTTGAAACCTAAACCTCAGGATCTGCAAGTGGCCCTGCACCCAGCCAAATCCACCTGAGTTTCCCCCCCCCTCTCTCTTGATACCCACTCATTCTGTCCATGGAAGGGTAGCTATACTGGGAAGCTATGAACATCAGTTTTGATTTTAACAGTAATAACGCACATACACCAACCACACAGGAGCACTGACCTTGAGTCGCAAGTTTTCAGCCCTTAATGAGTTGACCCTGGCTGTTAACCTTTTGACCTCCTCCCTCAACCTCTCTACTTCGTCGGACCCTGATCCAACACTCGACTGCAACACAGACATGCAATCGTTGTAATTGAAATTATTACAGAAGAAGAAACGTTGACAAAAAAGAAAGATGTGTAATAAAACTGTGGGCCGCGTGAAGATCAAAATGCATGCTCGACAACACACTGTTTGTGATCTGACCTTTTGAGGTGTGGTTGGCTCTGAATCGAGTGGCCTTACCTTGTCATCCTGCATGCAGTCGATGTCTTGATAAGATGGGGGCTGAAATGAACATACAGGTAATGAAAATTACGTTTATTATGTGTGGAATGAGCTGAACAAAATAAAACAAAATAAAGTTCCCTACCCAAATGTTACTCTCTTGAATGAGGGCTGTTTGGAAGTTTAACGTCCTTTTTCCACCACGTATGGGTGATATCAACTCTCTTGAGTGAACACACCCTTTACACCACTCTTGTTAAGAAACCACAGTTGACAAGAACACCAGGGCTGCCATTACTTTCATCCAATTTTGCAGCAGAAGCCTTTTCCTGAACATCTCATAGTTCAACAACTTGAATGGGATAAGACTAAACAATGCAAATATGTGAATTTGATTCTGTTCAGTATGCTCTATTATTATTCTGCAAATTATGACTGATCCATGAACAATCCAGTGACTGTGTGTGCGCGCGAGTGTGGATGAAAATGCGTTCGTGCATGTTTTACTTACGCAGACACTAGATGAACCTAAAACAGAGAAGTCTTGCATTTACTGCTGTAGTTCTGACGACGGCAATACATGTACAAACCAAAATTTACACCATCACAACACCAAGTGTTATGCTGTCTTGTTACGGTAAGTTTCACATTTACATCTGATTTACGCACCAGTGGTACTGACTCCGGCATGTCAAACACACATATCAACTTTGTGTCCATAACACTATCTGGAGGGGCATCCTTCCACTGTGAAAAAAAAAAAGAAAAGAACAACAGCCTGATGTGAGCAAACAAAAGTACCCATCACTTCTCTAAAAGGCCAACAAAATACATGTCATCTTAGAAATCGCAGTTTCTAGTTTACTTCACACATTAACATACTTCATGAACAGATCTATACTGAATTAACATTCGCAAGCAGCTGCATAAGCTGAGAATGCAATGTTTACATTATTGTCAGTATAGTTGTGGAAAGAGTCTCCACACAGGGACCTACCAGTTGGTCTTGGCTCTCTATCCGCCCCTCAGGTGCATACATGGACAGGACCATGAACTTAAGTGTCGCTTTCCCGCTGGGTTCATGCTCAAACGGCTGCAGCATCACTGAAAACCAAAGAACAAATCCAACACTTCAAACTGCATGTTAAGTGTACAATCATTCTGATCTATTCTATCCAACACTTTTGCACATTTGCTGTGCTTTCTTCGGGACTTCGATCACCATCTGTTTTGAAAAATGTTCACCTCTGCTGTCTCTGGGGCCTGTCGCTGACAATATTATTAAAGAACTCCTGACGGAAGTGGAGTTAGCAGAATTTCTGGTTATATGTGTGATTGCTGATAAAGCTCAGTAGCTGAGGAAACTGGAATTAGACAGAACCCCCCCCCCCCCCCTCCCCACACACACTTCCCTGGACAGAATCTTTTCATCGCAGTCAGGTACGACTCAAGTGGGCGATGCTGTATCATGCAGTCACGTACATAATTTCACCAATGACACACAGGTACCTGCTACAGTGGCTGTTTCCTTTGGTTCCAGGATGCCGGTGTTGGGCCGTACACAGTAGCATTTGGGGGCTGTCGTCTTCACTTTGAAATATATTCTCTTGTCTG
This sequence comes from Batillaria attramentaria, assembly GCA_018292915.2. Taxonomy (NCBI): domain Eukaryota; kingdom Metazoa; phylum Mollusca; class Gastropoda; family Batillariidae; genus Batillaria; species Batillaria attramentaria. The sequence continues at coordinate 1,033,305 of JACVVK020000053.1, forward strand.
TTGGATTGGTCAGCTTCAGGTCTGCTGTTACCACATCTGTAAATGGACCTGTGGACACAAGACAAGCGACTTTGAGAGAGCTGGAACTGCGCCACACCACACTACCATCTACTCTCCTCGGTCACTAGCTGTTGCAAGTACAGAGAATGCCACCTCAGTCTACAGAAGACTTCAGCCAGAGACATAGAATATCTATGTCTGTTTCAACACAAGACCAAGAGGTGTACCTGATGGACTGAAGCCGTATTATAATAGTAACTGTCAGAAATGTAATGATGTTCTGAAAGGCAATTTCAATACTGATTTAAACACTTTACATCTACTGGAAACTGAACAGATAGGCCCAAAACTAATTTAACCCCCCCCCCCCCCCCCCCAAAAAAAAAAATGCATCTTAGGTGAGGACAGGGGATACGTAGGAAAATACTCATTACTGTCACCACAATGACTTTTCGAAGTTCTTTAGTGCTCGGTGACTGGCGGCAATGAATTGGCCAAGGTATGTTCAGTGTCGGTGACTCAATGAAAACGAAACACCATTGCGGTCTGCCTACATACCTATGAAACGCAGTTCAGTTGTTGGTTCCAGAATTAGTGCTTGTTGAGATTTCGCCATCTTGCGGCTTTGGACAGGCTTCTGTATTTAACTAGGCCTAGGCCTAGTGGGATAATTTCATGGTTTTCAGCATCTGTACCACACACGCCCGTGAGCGCATGCGCATTATCTTAGCTACTGTAAAACAGGCACGGATTCCTGCTTAGTTACAGTTAGAATACTTACTCACCCTGCTGCCCCATCCCAGCCCCGCTCTGAGTAGCTCGCGCTGACACTGTGTCATCTAAGATTACTGGGTTCACAGGCGATGGAGGTGGGTATAAATACGACAGGTTCTCCTCTCTCTTGGTCTTTTTACGCATTCTTTTAAAACACACACTTTGTTTTCAGGCCGTACGCCGCCCTTTTGTGCTTTTACACCACTTGCTTTTACACCACTTGCCAGTGCAAATTTTCAGTGAGTTAACTACGAGTGCTTTACGTCCTAAAAATTAATACTAAGAAAACAGAGAGCGAAAGTGTGAGTCATGACTTTTCACAAAAACACACTCCAGTTACGTCATCAGTCAAAGATGGCAGAAAGTGCGTCATTTCAAACATTCAGAACTCATACGTCACGGCTGGTGTATAGTTATTTTGTTCATTTGTGGGGGGGAAATTTTGTTTTGCTGGATCACCTCAGTAAAAATTTATCACATTAAAAGAATCTCCATGTAATATTTGCGAGTTCCTCACTTCGTTTGAATGCGCCAGTACATGAACATATGCTATGAATGCTGGATTATTCCAAGCACTTTCAACTGCTCTACGCATTACTTACTCACAAATCAGTGTGCAAAATTTTGAGGGGTTACATGTCACTTGTCAAAAAACAAAATGTCCAAGAAAATGTAATAATTCTGTTAGAGTCAGTAGAAGTAAAGAGTCTGAATGCTCGTGGTATAAACAGTAAATATGCAAATACCCCATATGAGTGTTCTGCAATTTTACCTGCTGTACAAGATAAATAAATTGAGCTCTGTATGAACTGATAGGACAAAGTTGAGATAGTCGAGTCAGGGCAAATAAAACACAAATGTAATAATTATATAAAAAAGATATTTTTTTAACTCCCAAAAGTATTATCGCACGTCCCAAAATCTCTGATAAGAGGAAAGGATGTTAAACTTCCACGCACGCTTGCACCTGGTCCAGTGTTTGAAGAAGACACTGGTGCCCAGCTCCCCAGGGTGAATAGCCCGGAAGCTCCTGTATAGTTAATAGAACTGTTCCGTAGGCAAAAATCATTACACACACACAAAACCCTGTTTTTTCTGGTGATTCTTTAGCACATTTTATTGAAATTTATCCGTGCCCTCTGCGGATTTAAGTTCCGGACCCATGTCACGCGACATTTTGTTTGGCAACTGCATCAGTAACTTGTTATTGACAGTAAGCACTACAGATGTTTTATCGCGCACAAAATACCTGTAATTTTAAGCAGTTTCACAGCGAGACTGATGTTTTTGTTACAAAGAAACACAAAACGCTCACCCTAGCCAAGAATAAAGCAGAAAAAAACATCTGTATATGAGCAAACAGGGTCTACATCAAGACGTGACATTTTGTCAAATCGTAGGGCACGTCCTTGACAAAAACCACAATGCTTTATTGCACACGAAATACCTGTAATTTTAAGCAGTTTTAGTGCACTGATGTTGTGAATGTTACAGAATAAAAGTAAAATAGACACGTATGGATAAGGTGTACAAAGTATGGAACTTTTGTCCAGTCTGTAAGCAAGCGTGAACTTTTTCTCATGTAGCATTGTTCCCATTGCAACTGCTTCTGGTGAGACTTTGGAGCCCATTGCTATCCCCTGCTGTTGTATGTACAGCATGTTGTCATATTCAAATGACATTGTTATTATGTGTTTGGTTGTCCAGAGACATACATAACATTCCAACATTGTCATCAGTGTTCAAACTTTGTCTGATTTCAGGAACAAGCTAGACGGTGAAATCAATGACATCTTGGCAGACACTCACCTGGATGGTCGGTGGTCTAGTGGTCAAGAGACTTGGGGCGGTCGGTGGTCTAGTGGTCAAGAGACTTGTCACCAATGCGAGAGGTGGGGGGTTCGAGTCCCACTCGGGGCAAAGAATTTTTCCTTCTCGTATGTGGCACCGTTCATTCGGGCTGATCGTCGGGGGTTCTCTCCGGGTACTCCGGCTTCCTCCCCCTCTGCTTTGGAAATGTTCAGCCCACCAAATTTGAAAAATAAATGTAATTCTAAATTCCGAAATTTAAATAGCTGAGCTGACCCTTCGCACCACGTGATTGTAATGTGTTTATGTCAAGTGTGTGAGAGAATGCGTGTGATTCACGTGAGCGTGCGTGTTGGGTTCAGTTTGCGGCGCTTTGAGCCGATTCAGGAAATTGGGTAAAGCGCCTATACAATACTCATTATTATTATTATTATTATGAAGAGGTGGAACGAAGAGAAGTTTCAGCTGTAGGTATTCATTTCCACAATAAGCACTGATTGAGAGGTAACAAGAAAGTTGGGTGTGAAATGACTTGATGTATCCTGTGAGCTGTTACTTATTTCAACGTTCTTGTCCTTTTTTTTTTGTTTTTTGTATGTTTATCCTTTTTCTTGGTTCCATAAGAACAGTAATTATTTGTGTGTTTGTGAGTGTGAGTGTGTATGTGCAGCCATCAGCACCTGCCAGAGATGGAAGCAAAACAACTTTTCTTTGGAACTTTCTCTTGGGGGCTTTTGCATCGATCTTCATCACATTGGACTCATATAAATTTACATGTAACGTGTGTGTACCATTTTAGCATCATCGTTACACCAACTTCTGTGTTGAAATTCATGAATAAATAAATTCAACTAAATGTGTGAAGGTGAAACAGATTATAGTACAGTAGTGTGTGTGTGTGTGTGTGCATGCTCTCTTGCTTTCAGAAACAGCAAGTACTTCACGCACAAAAAGACTGCACTCACTTCTGTGAAACATCTTGTCACATGTATTTACAAAAGTGCCACCATGTCAACAGTGAAATCCATGTCCTAATCTACTCTAGTAACTGTGGTATTTTTACATCTTGTACTTCGACAAGATCGTAAGACAGTTTTTGGTTTTGCTTGAACAAACTGCCTCAAGGATGGACACTGACAAACCAATGTTACAAATACATACCTGATTTTCTTGAGAAAGAAAAAAACACACACGGATCATAGCCGACACAAACAATTTCATAAGTACCTCCCACCTGCCCAGTTACCTACCCCCCTCCTGGCAACTTGCCTCTAAGAAACCATTACATTTTGCTGTACAAGCAGGTGAAGGCTTGGCATGAACTCCATGTAGAAATTCTGGTACAGTCAGTAAAGATACACATAGATACTATATGTACATGCATTTCTGAAGGTTTCATAAGGTGATCCCCTTGATTTCATCCAGTTAATGTTGTCTCACACTCACAGGTCTGAATACATGGAACTTGGACAGAATGATGCGACCTGATCCATACACAGCTACCAAAAAAAAAAAAAAAAAAGAACAAGAATGTTTTACCCTGGTTTTGCTGAGAATGGAATATTCCAGACTGCCTGTATGGCTTTTTCATCTTAAGACAAATTAGTTCAGCACGACCAGGGTTAACATGATTCACGATGAACAAGACAAGGCCACAATGTACTGAAAAAAATCTGCGACCTGATCATTCAAGAAACCATACAACTGTCGTATTAATGTTAGCAAGAACATCTTAGGCTGAGATGAGTTCTTTACAAACGACTCAGTAACAACCGTGAACAACTTCAATACAAGTTACTTTACATCAGTACAGAGTACAACAAAATCCCAGCCGCTGACTTCATAACTGTAAAGTAATGTAAGGTCTGTCACAGCAGCATATACTAAGCAGTCACTTTTTCTTTTTGTGCCTATGATCATGTGCATCATGAAAGTTGACATCAAAATGAAATAAGAATGGTGATAACCAGCAGCTACCAGTGCAATACCAGGTGGGAGAAAGGTCCAATAACTAACAGTTGTTGGCAAAAGTAAAGATGTGGAGACAGGAAGGACCAAATACAACTACTGACATCAAAAACTGGTCTAGTCTACGGTCTCTTTTTCCCCGAGATTGGCTGTGTGCTGGGTTGCTGGAAACATCACAAGCGGAGTTCGGTCATCAGTCCTAAAAATTTGTTGCTTGACTGACATCTAGCCATTCATCAAGCTACTGAATTCTGGCACCAATTCGGTGGTTACTTTTATGAGGTCTAAGTGTTCCTCAGTGATGTATTTGTGAATTATGAACACTTATGGACAGCTGAAGGGAGACAACTTCTTCAGGTCCTCATTTCCTTATATTCTGTACTTGAGCGTCGTCACTTTCTGTCCACAGTTCAGGTTGTCACTGACATCACCATGCAAGATCTTACGAAAGACTGGAACAGAAAAAATTGATGATTAGAAGAAGCTCCGTTTGGTGGATGCACTGAACACAACCAAGCTACAGGTGTTTTAATAAAGCTAGCAAAATGCCCTTCTCCATCCATCCGACTGGTAAACAGCAGCTTTGACATGTCAAGTGTATCGGCTGTACTGACAAATATGACATTCAAAGCACTTTGACTCTTTGTGTGAAGCTGAGGCCCAAGCAAGGCTGTAAGAAAAACCTGAAATTACTCTTTACCTGTCCAAGAGGGAGTCACGCATGTCGGTCTGTATAGCTGACGGCTGGCCATCACCAAGTTTGAACACACCCTCGATCACTGAAACTTCTGTCGCTGTTGTGTCGAGACCGCAAAATGCCACCCAATCATTTACAACCAGACCAGCTCCTATCACGTCGCTACCCCTGTTAACTGTACCTGCCTGTGAAAACAAAGTAGCCTGGTGTCCATAAAGATGACAAGATACATCTTACGCCAGAGAAACAATGAATTTTTTTTTTTAGGGCATCCTGAACTTTCATTCCCTGACCTAAAACTTCTTCTCCTTCTTCTCTGTGCTTTCAGAGTGAAACATTTGTGTAACTGATTTTCAGGACATGTATTTCACAAATAATTCTAATAAAAAAAAAGTTGAATTTATTTGTATGTATATATCAGTGATGTTACTCATGGCATGTGTGCTAATCAGTGATAGAGTGGAACCAGAATGAGTAAAACATTTCTCGAAGCCACACAGGTAATGTAGTCCAAGACATACCACCAGTGGAACTTGCAGCAATGATGACAACTCATCCAGATCTACTGTTGGAGTTTTAGGATGCACCTGCGACAAAAGTTTTCCAGTGAAGTAACTTTGAGCGTGAAAATGAAAATGTGCAAGAATAAAAGCTTGTTTGTTAAAAATAAAAGAAAGCTGTTTAAATATTGTGCAAAGTTTTCTATGTATTGTTACAAATATGCAGCCACGACCAAACAAATCTAAAAAAGAAATTCAAAAGAAATCGTTACCAAAAAATGATAATTAAATAAAACCTGGCAATAAGCCGGCAAAATCAAAATAACTGATTGCGTATGGTTGAAGGCAAATCTGCGCACTGATGCACAACCCAACATATGGCTAAAACACTACATATGGCTAAAACCAACTGTAAACTCACTAAGCCTCCCTGGTTGCTGAAAGCACAATAGCTGCCAACCAACACATTGGACGCAATTGCATGTCTGAACACCTCCACCTTCAAAACGTCTGTGATGATTTCTTCTGTTTCCTGCAACACAACCAAAAACAAAAAAATGCACACACAGACAAGGAACAAGCGGTTCACAATGCACCATAGTCACAAGAACAGATATCAAAACTGTTCTTATAACAGATTTTCTACCATATTTGACTTGCAAAATGCAGACTGGGAAATTGCTGAGGAATAAAAAGACTGAAACCTAGGCCGGGGTTCAGAGGCGCCCCCCTGCTGGGGAGCCACGGGGCAATGCCCCACTTCACAAAAACAAGTTTTGCATTTTTAAAGGCATTTAGTAGCTTCTCCTGGCACCCACAAGTAAAATACTGCCTTGATACTGACATTAAGTCTTCAATAATAAAGTTAGACTGCTATTCTGTATGGCATTGCATGTATCATGATACATTACTGTGTGTGCAAACTTTTACCTCCCCCCCCCCCCCCCCCCAAATCTTTTCTCTGCCTGAAATGTATACTAAATTTGGCTGAAAAATGCCTAATGACTGAAAATTCCCCAGCCTGAAAATGAAAGAGCATGTTATCAATGTTCCTTACAACTTTCAAAAGGGAGGGTCACTTTGACCCTCTGTCAAATTTAGATAAATATCACTGATGTACAGCCTCAATATCTCTGTGTCAGGTCCTTAGATCTCTGCGTAAATGACGCACATACGTGTGTAGTTAGGAATAAGTACAAGATGCTACACTGAGACAGGTGCTAAAGATTTTTAATGTCATAGTTCTCACATCAGGCTCAGGAGATTGGAAATGCATTCATAAATGGGTATACCCATAGAGAGAAACAAAAGCAGACTTCTCCCAATGATTTCGATGGAAACACAATTCAGCTTACTCTGTCAAGATCTGGGTGCACAAGGGCAACATAGTCGTTGCAAGCAACCACATTCCCAAGGGCAGACAACCTCTCCTCTACCCGCTGAACACGAACTGCATCTGGGAGAGAGTTGCGTATGTGCTGCAGCTCCTGGTCGGTGGTAGAGTTTGGGACTAGCAAACCATGTCGGTTTCCTGCAAAAGTGGCACATCAATGTTATCATGCAGGATGTGTCAACAGGTACTTGGGTACAAGCAGTTCAGATGAGGAAATATGAACAAAATGATGGATGTATGAATCTTGATTGATAAATTTCTTAGAGGGTCCCAGGTCAGCATAGCAGAGTTGTAGATTTCTCTTCTTTTTTTTTTAAACAAGAACACAGATTCACTTCCATGCATCCACAAAAACATATACTGCTTTATCCAGACATGCATACCTGCACACATCCTGCCAATGATACGACATCCTGCAAGACTGGCGTGAACAACTGGAACGGCTCCCTCCAGCTCCCCCTCAAATACACTGCAATGGTTCAGGAAAGACTGTACTTGTACATGTAACTTAGGGCCGTTCTACACGTGGCAAGTTTGCAAGGCAAAAGCGGGTTTGCGGCCCCCGCAAGTCGACGGCAAATGTACAAGCAAGATGTACAGTCTTGCAGCCTACGGCTTGCCGCGGCAAGTTTCGGATAGAACGGCTTTATATTTTCTCGGCTTGCGCCTCGCAAGTGCGCGCGAGGCACCCTGGGAGCCCCGCCAGGACGGCCAATCGCACGCCGCGTAGTGGTCACGCGGCCAAATTAAACAAAATGGCGTCAAAGACCTCCGTATGCGCCAAGCGAAGCTCGCTGCAAGATCCACTTTCTCGCCCAGATCCACTGTTTCTTCCTGTTCTGCAGCAAAATAACTGCAGCTGCTGCAAAAGTTAATTCCTCCTCCGAACTTTCATTCACATGTTCAGCTGAGTCTGACTCGGATTCACTCGCGACCATGGCCGGGCGAAATCGCGCGAGGCCCCTTCCAAATATAATTATAGGGTTGAAAGGGTCACACGAAAGGTCAATCAGCCGACTTGTGGTGCGGAGGTTTCCGCGTGTAGAAGCAGCGGCATTGCGGCAGACAAACTTGTGGGGGGAAAGTCGAAGGGCGGCAACTTGCCGCTTGTCACGTGTAGAACGGCCTTTAAACAAGCTGAACATACTGTCAGTATTGTCAAAACTAATACTGGTAATAACACACACATACAAACTTACACCTGCATGAATGTCAAATGCCATGTGTTCAACGTGGTTCGTGTTTTCAACTCTGGCAGGATATCTAATACTGATATGGACTAGGAAATGTTGGACGTTACCTGTAAAAATTTTCAGACCCACCGATTCCGACGAGGCAGTAGGCATTTGTAAGTTTAGAAAATACACCAATCTCGTTATTGCCTTCAAACTGTGCGCGAACAGCCATTTTGAATGAGAATAACAGTTAACACGTGCTGCGGTCTGTTTTTAAGTTTGGAATATTGCACCACAACTCTTCGTGTTGCTCAACTTGCGCGACACACTAAGACCCACACCATGCGTGGAGTTTGTGTAAAACGTCACAAATTTTGTGAAGCACAGAGTCGCTTCCCTTAGATGGAAATCCCCTGTGGCTCAGTGGTGCCATGGCTTGGGCCGTTGTAACCTTGATGGCGCAAGGGTATCGACAAACTGTCCGAGTAAACGACTAGCCTTTCGTGGTGACCGTTTTAGTTGCAATCATGGATCAGATATGAAGACGTCACGGCACCGGTATCATCATCCTGTCATCATTTAAAAAATAATCATACCAGTATTATCATCCTGTCATCATCATTTAAAAAATAATCATATGACAGCCGGAAAACCGAATATCGTATACTGACGTTTTACGTCAGTTCAGTGTACTGAGCCAGCCAGTGTACTACTGTGACTTTACTGAGTCAGTCCGGCAACCGGCCCGGCCTATCCTAATCCGCCAACTGACACATTTTCCCTTAGGTGGGTTTGAGTATGAAGTTGATGCTAGCACCATGTGGTGTCAGTGATGTGACACATCACGGAGTGTCGCTGACGGTGTGCCGTGTGAGTGTCAGAACGCCGGTCAGTAGGCCTAGTGTGTGCCGGCCCGACGACGCGGCGGGTGTGTGTGTCACGTGTGTGTGTGTGTGTGTGTGTGTGTGTGTGTGCCGGTGTGTGTGTGTGTGTACCCGTGTGTGTGTGTGTGTGTCTGTGTGTGTGTGGCTGTGTGTGTACTTCAGTGCAGTAATAATGCTTGAGAAGTCACAATCAGTTTTTCAGGCTCTTTTCAGTTAAAAAACAAAACAAACAAAAACACACCCCAAAACAACAACAACAACAACAACAACAAATTAGTGATTGCCGGAAAGGCTGCCTCTCAGGTCACCGTGACGGTGCGGACAATCACCATCCACAGTTCCTTTCCTGCAGACACTGAGTAACCTGCAGTGTTAGCCTGGGTTATTTTACTTCCGCTGACTAGCAATGCAGTGACCGACCATGCATGACATAGTAATTACTGAGTTTACTCTAGTAATTAGGACTGGCATTAAAACTACAAAAACGTTCTAAGCACGGTACCGGATCATCAGTACTGATAATAATAAATTATCAGCCACAAAAGTATTTCCGCCGTCTAGTGCGGAAAACAACGACTGGACGGACTGGTTTTCAAGTTTTCAGTCAAGTTTTTGGTCTGTTAACTACTTTATTATACGTTATCAGTTGTAATTCAGTCAAGTTCATACTGACTCCAGTTTGCCAATGGCCAATAATGAGCACGCGCGGCTCGCTGTTAGGAACACAGGGGCGCCGGAACCGGGGGGGGGGGGGGGCGCAGGGGGCAGCTCCACCCCCCCCGTACCCGAGCGGGGGGGGGGGGAGAGTATCTTTTTGCCTCCCCCCCCCCCCCGACCCGGAAACTGAATCAGGTGACTATCATGATGGCAAGAGGGGGGGCAAAGCCATGGTCTTACCCTCCCCCCCCCTTCCCCTACCCCTCTCAAGTTCCTGCTCTCTCCCTCATCCCACCCAACAGGCAACTCAGTTTAGCCGTTGCATGAAATATCAAAACAGCAACAACACATAAACGGTAACTTTTCAAAAACAACAACAACCACCACCTCGATTTGCGTTTGTAAGAAAAAGCGCCTCAAGCCACCATTTCCTGTCCGTCTAGTATATCTGCTCATAATCACTTTCGCGGCCATCCCGGGCGGCTATACTTTAGTTTTGAGCCGACCTTTTCCGTTCCCCCTTCCTCCCTCTAAGATTCTGCCCCCCCCTCCCCCAACATCTTCCGGCGCCACTGTAACAGTATTTTACGTGTTTCTGTAAATGACCCCGTTTGACCAGATCAATGACGTAACTGTGTGACTGACATGATTATGGGGTGCCAGATGTACCTACGCTAACGGCCGTCCCGCCAGGCGTGTCAAAGAACTGTTGTTCTCCTTGGGGGATACAAAATAATAAACTCTACCTAGTTTCTGTGTGCCGCATCCTTCCAGGTAATGGTTAAAATGTGCGAGCTACACACCGTAACATGATTAACCTTTCCCGTGACCCGCAGAACAGCCAGAAAATTATCGTCGGCGCCTCCACTCTGAAACGGACCATAGCCCGAGAGAGGCAGAGAAGTGGAAACAAGAGTTACCTCCCTTCGGTAACCGGCACGACACGCGCTTACTTTGACGGTCCCGTCCGCTTGCCAGTCGGTGGGGTGAGAATATGGCGAGCGGGTCGTCAGCTAGAGGATCGTACATGGCACAACTCCTAGAAAGCGATCTACTCCCGTTTGCGGATATACTCAGGTTCTTCAATAATCCCATCAACGAGGAGCAGGCTTGGGCAGTGTGTTACCAATGTGCTCAGTTCTATCTCCGTGAACAGTCACAGGAAAAGTACCAGCAGCTATTCGAATATGGAATACGAAGTGTTTGCTTGAATCGCGAAGGGGAGGTTCACATACACATACGCTCGGGTGGACCGAACGGTTCTGGGAAAGGGCCGCCTGGAGGTGAGTTTCTCCAGGATTTTGTTCAGTCATCGACGTAGAAAGAGGTGTTTCACTTTTTGTGATCATCAGGCGTGTTTCAGTCGATGACAAACCATGCCAGACCGTTTTGATTCATTTGTGACACACGTGCGTAACACATTGTGTGTTGTCTACTCGAGTGATGGCAATACTGAATAGAATACACGTATGTACCAGATGTTAGTCTCATTGCACTTGTCCCAGCATATCGAAGTACGCGTGTTTGTGATTCGCCGCACAATGCGTAGATAGATATGCTTTTAGTTGTGTTTGGTGAATCACCAAAACGGCGGTTGCTTATCATTCGTGACTGTGTTGGAGGGTTGGGGTGGATGGGGCGGGGGGACGGGGTGCTGAGAGAATTACGGGCACCAGCTTTTTTGTGGGCCATCATCGTGTGACTGAGCACGCACGCACGCACACACACACACACACACTTTTTGCATCGGTTGGCATAGATTTGCATCAGCGTGACTCACTTTGCGGTGTTTCTCTTGGAAAACATTGAGGTAGTGTCTCATCCCACGATCTCTGAACTTCCACAGTATCAGTGAAGTTCTGTAGCCCAGCAGAAAAGATCGTCAGCAAGCCTACAATCTCTGCTTGAGCCCACTAGTGAAGTAAACTTCTACAGGGGCTCACTGAGCAAAAGAGATCGTCAGCTAGCCTCCACCGTCGTGACAAGGACCACTCGAGTTATCAGTGAAGAGGCTTGTTATCGGCTGAAACGGCTAGCACCTACATGCTGGCATAGCCATGCGTCTCAGTGGCCAATAACTCGCTTCCGTCCACGGCATGCTATTACATGGCAGCTCGTTATGAAGAACGTTTATGGTTACAGTTTCTCTCTCTCTCTCTCTCTTTCTCTCTCTCTCTCTCTCTCTCAGGCTCTATCATGACGGTCTCTTCAAACTGAGTAGACCCCATACTCAGTGTCTGTCTGTCTGGTCTGTCTCTGTCTCTCTTATGACGGTCTCTTCAAAAAGAGTAAACCCCAGACTGACTGTGTGTCTGGTATGTGTGTGTGTATGTCTCTGTTTCTGTCTTATTGGTTTATGGTTACAGTTTCTCTCTCTCTCTCTCTTCATCTCTGTCTCTGTCTCTCTCTTCAAACTGAGTAGACCCCAGATTGTCTGGTCTGTCTGTCTGTCTCTCTTAAAATGACGGTCTATTCAAACTGAGTAGACCCCAGACTGTCTGTCTGGTATGTCTGTCTGTCTCTCTGTTTCACCCCCCCCCCACACACACACACACCCCACCACACACACACACACACACACACACACACACACACACACACACACACACACACACACGGGACAATCTTGTTGCACAAAGCACAGCATTCCTGGGCAGTTGCACACACAGCACTGTGTGCCACAACACTAGCACCTGTCTCGATATCAGTACCAAATCAGTCAGTGAGACAGAAATGCGTGCTCACTGTCACACTACAGATTGCACACACTGACGCAGACCGATGCCTGTTCCTGCGAGAAAATCAACCCAAATTGTAAGTCAGCTCAGATCGCGAGTCGCTGGCATCGGTGGTTATATTTTGGGACCAGATTCCTTCAGTTAGCAGCGGGTGGTCGATTGATGTAGGGGAGATGTGCACTAACACACAGCCACACTCCTGACAGACTGAGCTTGATCGATAGGGCCCTAATGACATGTTCGGCTACTTCGGCCCCGTTTTATGATGCTTGATTTGTTTTTTTGGGGGAGGCATTCTGGCACGTTCTCTCAGTGGGGAAGATGAGGTTTGTCATACAGTCTAAACGGCTTTGTATCATTGGTTTTGTGTCCGTCTTGGACGGAATTGATTTCTTTAAATGTGAATATTTTGCGATGTTTGTTTGATAGCGTAAAGGTTGAACATGTTTGCAGCAGAATTTAGTTGCCTGGTCAATTCTCAAACCTCGGCTGACGAGACATTTTGGCTCACTTGTGTAACAAAATTAGTCTGTCTAATAACCCTCCGTCGATTTTTTTTTTTAAGGGGGGGTGGGGGGGGGATGTCGTAATTCATAATATGGAGACCTGTGTCTAACCATCAAACAACATCTGGAACCGCCTCCGTTTACTGCGCACGTTTAGTAAGGTATGCTTAGTTGCTTAAAAATCTCTTGAACCAATCACACGGTTCCATGTTCTGGCCGTCAGGTGCGTTTGTATTTCTAAAATAGTGCTAAAGTTTACCGGCCTCGCTTTCTTAATCACACACACACACACACACACACACACACACACACACACACACACACACACACACACACACACACACACACACACACACACACGCGCGCGCGCGCGCGCGCGCGGACTCCTTCGCGCATAGCGCCGAAATAGACTCCTACACCTCTACTGGTGGGTCGGGAACAGCTGTCACACTGTGCACTCCCCGTGTACTTGTGTTTGTTGCAGGTGTCGCACCAAATGCCAGGTAAATTTATGTTAAACAACCCGGCGAGGCGTGACTTTCTCGCGCCAGTGATCCCATTCTTGCATTCATTTAGAACTGATGGAGTTGTGGGTTGAATCGTTGCGGGTTGGAAGTAGAGGGTGATTTTTGAAAGAAATGCAATTGATTTCATTAAAATCGATTACTCACCTGAGAAACTGGTTCAGCTTCAAGTTGCAAAGCGTCGCTGGAAGTGGATTATTCCGGCATGTGTTCCTACACACACACACACACACACACACACACACACACACACACACACACACACACAGAGAGAGAAAGAGAGAACACACAGAGAGAACACACACGCGGCTTTTGATACAAGTTATTGATCTAGTTATCGGTCTTTCACCGTTTTGCGACAGTTAAACGACCACAGCTGTGTGCGGTCGAGCGTGCTAACGTGCAGTTCAGGAAATCCGCAAACACAGCATGAATTTGAAACTTGCGCATTATATTTTGGCGCGGGGAGGGGGAGGGGGGCGGGGGGAGCCGTCTGGATAGCAGGCTGTTCGTGTGATAATTGATCGTCTAGTCAGGTTTATTGTATGGCTGAAGGGAACACGACGGTTTTGAGATAAGCCTATAGGGTACAAATCCCCAACCATCAGATATAGTGTGTAACTGATGTGCGAGAGAGATATATATAGTGATACGTGTATACATGTGTCGAATGCAGAACATGAATCCAGACTGTTCGCGTTCGGCTTTATTTCGGATTTTATTTTAACAGGTTTAGCTCAGTCCTGATCGAGAGCATGCATCGGTACTATCGCGGTGTTTTGAACAGACTGAATCGATTCTGAATACCCGAATGGATACGATCATGTATGCAACAGCTGTCTTGCAGTGGTATCATTTCGTACTGTCGTCGTTTCAAATACTATCGTGTATACACAGTCGTACACTTTGTCATGATAAATCAGTACCGACTTTTAGTGGGCTGCTTGAAGTCATATGAACTTGTGAAGTATTTTGTGTTAGGTGTTCAGATTACTATATATAGTGTATCACACACACACACACACACACACACACACACACACACACACACACACACACACACACACACACACACACACACACACACACACACACACACACACACACACACATTTTTAACCATTTCTCCGTTGTGTTGCTTTTCTGCTCAGTATTATCGTAAAACATACACTCGCTGTCCTGGAGAATTTACCCCAGTGCTACTTTAGTTTAAGCCGGCGGTGTGCTGATAAACTATCTACACATTTTAATCTGCCTACGCATTTTATTGTCCAGTCGTCGTAATATTTGGGTGTCTTAACAGCAATAAATTGTAGCTCTGGGCGGGCATACAACGCTCGTAGACTTCCGTGGCATGCGACTGGAATCTCGAGTGGCGCAAGGTCACTATGACACGAAAGGAAACTTGGACAGGATTTCACTTGGTCGATTCGCTCACAACACTAAAGCGGTTTTTCTCAACTGGTCGCGCTTAACTTGAGCTGTTTACTGTTAATCGCGTGTCCCGAAGTGCGGCTGAATAGTGTTTATTTTGGGGAGAGGAAATCAGCTGTGTCAGATGGCGAGGTTTTCCCATGGGACACAAACTGGTTTGCCATTTCCTCACACCCTGATAGACTTGCTGTGTTTACTAAGGTGTCTTATGTGTGATAATCTCTGCTTTGGAAATGTTCAGCCCACCAAATTTGTAAAAAAATAAATGCAATTCTAAATTCCGAAATTTAAATAGCTGAGCTGACCCTTCGCACCACGTGATTGTAATGTATTAATGTCCAGTGTGTGAGAGAATGCGTGTGATTCACGTGAGCGTGCGTGTTGGGTTCAGTTTACGGCGCTTTGAGCCGATTCATGAAATTGGGTAAAGCGCCTATACACTATACTCATTAGTATTATTATAAGAGAGTGGTTGTAGTTGGTATGAGTATCATGACTTTTGCCCGTCAGTTCGTGACCGTGACTGTCCGTTTGAAATAATAATAATAATAATAATAACAATGTGTTTTGTAGAGGAATCCGGAGTAAGCGGAGAGAAACCCTGACGATCGGCCAGATTGAACGTGCGAGACGGAATAATTGTTTGCCTCGAGTGGGACTCGAACCTGACCTCTCGCATTGGGGACGAAGTTTTAGCCACTAGACCACCGACCACCCCATACATAATGCACGCACACACACACACACACACACACACACACACAGAACTGGCTCAACAGCTATCAGAGAGAGAGGTCATTGGACAGATGAAAACTGACTTCCTCTTGGTTCTTTGGTTGAACTGCAACAAGTGATCACGGACAAGTGACCTTGCGCAAACCATTCACTGTCACTGCCCAGACCCCCCCCCCCCCCCCCGGCCCCTTCCCCTTCTCCCGAAAAAAAAAAAAAAAATCCAGCTCGCTGATCGTGAGGAAATAGGGTTCAAAAATAGACGTTGAAAGGCCCTGTACTCGGACTTCAGAACTTTGATTTGAATGCAGTTCAAGTTGTCGGGCTCCTCCGTTTAACCTTTCTGTTGAGCGCGGGTATCTGTCTCATCGCTAGATGCTTTAGATGGATTCTTTCTTCCCGGGGTTTGCTAAAGGTGAGAGAACCCGCCTCCCTAACTTGCTTCACCGCTCGTTTTGTATCACACCCTGCATTGACCCAGGCCGCGCATCCACTCTCGGGCGAAACTCCCACCCCTGCAGCACCCCTTTCTTCCCCGCCAGTTTCCCTTTTCAGTAAAACTTTACAGACAGCCTGAGAAAGTGTCACCTCGTCCCCAATAGGGCACCCCGGCTCGGGTCGTGAGACCGCGGGCTTTCACGGGTAGGCAGAGAGTACAGACGATAGCCCGTGCTGTCGGAAAGATACCCATTCGGCGAGGTATATTCACAGTAGTAGTTGTTGCTGGTGTCGTTGTGTTCCTTGACTGACCACTCCAGGGTCATCACAGTTCACGAGGGTATTGCGTGTCTGACCTTTGTCAAGTGACTTGTCAGTCGACCACGTGAGAAGCCACACTCCATCTTCAGAGTAATTCCGCCCCCCCCCCCCCCCCCCGCCGCCCGTTGCCAGAGTGTCATCGATGGTTGTTATGCTAGGCGCTTACCATGCTGAAGATAATCTCCAAATAACAAGACTTTCACTGCTCAGGTCGTCAGTTCAAATCCCGGTTATAAATGTACTTGTCTCTTTGATATCACCCATACAATGTGGAAAAGGACGTTAAAATCCCTGACACCCACCCTAACCCCCCACCCCAACTAACAATAACAGCAATGAATAACGTGTTGAATGATATCCTGTAACCTCACTTCTCTGACCAGAGTTAACAATGGATGACAAAAACCTCCATGCGGGGTGAGGTATGCCCATGCCCGTGACCATTCTCCCTACAAAATTTAATGTATGTATACACTAACTGTACGTATTGCCGCTCGCAAACGACTGGTTGAATATAGGGCAGGATTGCAATACGTATTACACTGTACATTTACAGCTGCTGGTTACGCTCATAACACATGTAAAACGTTTTTGTTCAAACAAACATTGAAAACAACTCAAAACACGCCCCGGAAAAATGAGGGCAAAGGCGCTTGTTACACAAGAAACGCAGAAAAACACCACATTCGCTGTTGATTCGGAGGGGGAAAAAAAAAAAAAAAAAACCCGCTTCCATTTGACATCAGCCGTGAAGAGATTCGGAGGCCTATGGTATACTCCATGTTAGGTCGTACACTTTGGGTGGTTGTGGGCGGTTTTTGCGGCGGAGTGTGAGAACGTTGTGGACATGAAAGAGGCTGTGATGCAATTCTTCGATTCACGATCTCGCCCGGTCGTCAGTGCGTGTCCCATTACTCTGTCACAGCTGTGTTGTTCTGGTGTGGGAGGGACGAGGTGTTAGTCAACCCTCCATTTGATTGACGTGATATCACAAATTACCTGTCGGTGGTTCTATTGTCAAATAAATACAGTCAGACTGGTCACAGGACATAGTGTTGTAACTTAACAGACAGCGAAACTACCGTAAGTTAGGACGTTTGTCGTTATCTCCTTGAAAGGTTCATCAGGTTTCACCTTCATCAAATCCAGTTCCTATGTCTAGGGCTCAGATTTATTATCAGAGTTTTATTTTTATAATAGTAATAGTAATCGCCGATTTAATGTATCTAAGGCACTTTATAGCCAAATATTTGGCTCAAGGCGCCGCGAGCTAAACCCAGCACACACGCTCACGTGAATCACACGCATTCTGTCAGACACTGGACAATGATGAACACATTACAGTCACGTACTGCGAAGGGCCAGCTCAGCAATTTAAGTTTCGGAATTTTAGAATTGCATTTACTTTCGAATTTTGTGGGCTGAACATTTCCAAAGCAGAGGGGGAGAAAGCCGTAGTACCCGGAGAGAACCCCCCGTCGGTCGGCGGCCCGAATGAACGGTGCCACATACGACAAAGTTCACATTCTTCGTCCCGAGTGGGGCTCGAACCTGACCTCTCGCAGTGGTGACGAAGTCTTAACCACTAGACCACAGACCGCCCCGACTTTTTGTACAGTGGAGCACAACGTAGATTAGGAGTAGAGTGGGGCAGAGATGCCAGATCTGAGCGCGCGCCAGTTTGAACTTATTGTCTTTAGTTCAAATGATTTTCAGTAGAACATTGAGTCAGTTTATTCTGCTTTATTCGTACTCACATAACTCCCCGAGTTCTCCCCTCTCCCCTCCCCGGCCCCCTCACCGGCCCCCTCACCAGAACCAAATGGCATGTTATTGCCCTATTGGGGCTCTCTCGGGTCTCTCTCAAATAGCGCCGTTTCCGAGTCTCTGTGTATCTCTCTGTCTCACTTTCTTGTATTCTCTTCTGTTCCTTCCTTGTTACCGTTTACAACCATGTTAGCTATAAACTTGCATTATGTGGGCATGAAATTTGCATCAGCCTAGAATGCTTCGCAGGTGAAAAACTTTCAAAGCATGCCAGAAATTTATTGGGCGACTAAAATTTTGCCCCCCCCCCCCCCCCCGCACGCGAAGGAACCGGGCGTTAATTGAACACAATTGACGATGGAAAGGTCGTTGTCGGTTTATGACCCTCAGGCCGACAGGGCATAAATTGTTTATGTGTCGGTCATAGAGGGCTGCTGTTAATCCTGATTTAGCGCCGTGCCTTGTGGCGTAAGGGGCTTTTCCTCACCTGACCGTGTTGAGAGGGTGTCGCCTGTACACCCCGTGACCACTCTCCAGTGGGTTTGATCTGGGGTTGAAAGTGTCAACCAGGCAACTTTTACAGCACTGTAGGACCATTTATTGGCTCCTGCGTCGACAGACAATGAGAGAGATGTGTGTGTGTGTGAAGCAGTTGTTTTGGCAGCTGTGGACAGTCGGAATGGTCGCAGTGTATTTGGGGGTCACCGCGGTTCGTGGACCTCGTAATTGTGACGAGCGTTTGTGGGAGAGGGGTGTGGGGGATGGTGGGGAAGAAGGTGAAACTCCGGCCACCAGTGTGAGAGGTTTCGATACTCCAACTGGGCATCAGATTTTGGTTTGTTGGCACCGCTCGTCGATCTTTCGGATGGTCGTAACGGCGGGGATCTGCATGTACTCAGGCTCCCCTACCTCGCGCCGCCCCGTCTCCCACAAGCCCTCGTCACAGTTATCTCGTCACCCCACACTGCCGTTTCTGAAACTGAATAATTTTTACAGTTAATAACAAGAGAATGCACTTTTGCATTCCTGAACTTGAAAAGCGGTGCTGACCCTTCGGATCACGTCACTTCTTATGACGGTGGTCTTTGTGTGAGTGAATGCGTGTGATTCACGTGAGCGTGTGCGTGTTGGTACACTCTGTTCCAAGCATTTGGGAACAGCTTCTATAACATATTGATTGTTGATATTACTGTTGTTTCTGCTACGAATATAACGCCTAGCAGTAGTGCCAGTTGGCCCCGTTATCTTCATTCAGAACGCCGACCGATCTTCTTCTACCTCAAAGCTATAGGGGCTGACCCTTGCCTCACCGTTTCACAGGACCGACCGAACCTCAGACTGCTCTAGTAGCGTTCTGCCATTTCTCTGTTGTATTTGTTTGTCTCCAGCCAGCTTTTCTTTGCCGTGCCAGCGGGTCCCATACATTGTACAGTCCAGTGGACGCTGACACGGACACAGTGAACGACTCTTTTCACTGGCCACTGTCCGGCTGAACCAGGGAACCTCACGGACATGTATCACACTCGCCGTGTTCCCAGTCAGAAAAGCAAGGAGACCGTGTACTTCTCTTGTGTGTGGGGGGGGGGGGGGGGAGGGGTGGAGGTGAGGGGCTGTGGGAGGGGGGAGAGGAATGGGGGGACGGCGGGGGGGGGGGGGGGGGGGGCAAGGGAAGTCGTTGACAGGTGAATTCAGACACGGGTCGTTGCTTCGAGACTTTGCACGTGACCTTGGTGTTGAGTATTTCAACCGTCAGTGGTGAGTTTGGCCTGCTGGAGGTTCGGCAGACCAGTATAACGGTTACGAGCCTGTCAAGACTGTAAAACGAACACACACACACACACACACACACACACACACACACACACACACACACACACACACACACACACACACACATGGAATGTTTGGTTGTGTGGGAGAAGAAGAGAGCTGATCTAGCATTGTGAATTCATGTATGTTTTCTTTAGAAGTAGTCTGTAGACTAGGAGCGTTTTGTCACAGAAAAAGTGAACACGGAAGAGAAAATCCCAGTATTGTTTCCAGTGTATTTTAGGATGCATTCTTATAACATTATTAAATGCTGTATGTTTTATTGTATTTTTCAGGCGAGTACTATGCCCTTCGAAAACGCCACGCAACAGAGCACGATGTAAGTATTGTGTAGTGGACTGGAGTATAATAATTATAAATACATGTCTAAATCCCTTGTTTAACATAACTACAATAGCCGCTCTACTCCGACCCTACAGCCACTTTAAGGAACAAGGTCTTTCAGAAAAAACTTAGCACTGAAATAAAATGCACTCAGACTTCCCACTTTGACCGTCCTTTCACACACACACACACACACACACACACACACACACACACACACACACACACACACACACACACACACACACACACACACACACACACACACACGGCACTAGAATACACTAGTACAGAATTAAAAACCCTTTGGCCTTCCTTGTCATGAATAATGACCGTAGTATCAGAAGCGAGAGTATGTAGACCTCGCTGCTACTTCACGTTGCGTGTACCCCACCGTACCACTAGGGATTATTAGCCTGCGGGAGTTGCCCAAAGCCGTGAAGGTATTACGGCGTTTGGTCTTGGAGTTCTTTTCGGGCTGAATAGGCCAAGTGAGGGTCTCGTGGTTTGTACATGTATGTTGATTCACTTCCGGCATTGTGGGCTGCGTCTGCCAAAGAAAGTTATTCAAGGATTACGGGAACAGAACAGTCTTTATGACTGAGGCGGCCATCTTGTATGCATTGGAAGGCGGGGCGGAGGGATCCTGGGATGAATAATTTATCGATTCGTCTAGACTTCCCGTTTCTGTTTTGTGCCCCCCCCCCCCCCCCACACACACACACACACTCACACTTCATCCCCCCACCACCTCACCTCCTTCTTCGGTGTCCGACGTGCTGATGTCATGAATACAACATTCGCTGTCTTTGTTGCTACGTCAGCAGTTAGCTTTCGGTCATATTGGTTCTTTGCCTCAGGTTGCGCTTGCTGCCATTTGTAGTTGCCTCCGTCCAAAGATCCCCCACCCGCAACCACCTCAGTCCCTGTCCACCCCCGCACCCGTTACCTGACACTTCAGCAGTTTAGTCTGAAACCATTTTGTAATTATTATTTTCAGCCCGGACGTAGAGACTGAAACGCCAACACACACACACACACACACACACACACACACACACACACACACACACACACACACACACACACACACACACCTGTGGCACCCATGCATGATAATGCTAACCAACAGTCAATGTACCACCGTCTAAGATGGTTTAGAATTAGAGGAAAGCTTATAACATCTACGGGTAGGCCTTTCTTCTGGATACAATCAGTAAATTATACACACACAAGATTTTAGAGTACTTTGGGTGGTGTACGTTGAAGTCACTACAACCAAATAACAGAAAGCGTGTTTAGCAAAACTTGTATTGAAAAGGAAATAGTTTCTTTTGATGACAACCCCTTCATTAAGTACGACGTAGAAGGTCTGTGAGTTACATCTCGGTCAGACGTGTCAGGAAAGTAGAAAACTACAGCGCGTAACTGACCGGGATAGCTGCCTACAGTCAGCTCAACACATACAAAAAAACCCTGGCTCCAGTCTGATTCTTTTTATTTGACGACTTCCATTTGCTGTAGTCCCTGGTTTTCTGTTATCCAACCCCCCGATTTCGGCAAACAGACCTTTAGGCCGACCTTTCACGGCTACAGAATCGTTTTGAGTCGTATTTGCACACTGTAAGTCGTAGGCTAGCGTTTTAAGTGTTGGTATGCGCGACTGATCAAACAAATTAGGGAAGATTTGCCGTGTACGTGTTCTTGGTGAAAAAGGGCATCGCTGCGTTTGGCGGCTGACAAGAACGTGCCACATTACGATTGTCGCGTAGAAATGTAATGGCTTCACGAGGAATTTCAAACTTAGGGGCGCGTGTAGGTTCAGTTGGGTCGACAAATTAATATTTTATATCATATATGCGTTTTTCTTTCTTATCTAGAGTCAAATTTTCTAATCCAAAACCGCTTTTGCAAAGTTTTGCGTGACATTTTTTTTTTTCAAGAGAAATTCGTGTTTGAGTTTCAATGTTGCTTTAGTTTCCCTTGTTATGGATTTTCGTAATTCAGTGACTAATAACGTAACTTTGAGTACCCGTACTTTGATGTACCCCCCCCCCCCCCACACACACACACACACCTTCCTCCTAAAGTCAGCTTTAGTTTTAGTTGAAATGAGAGGTGTAAACGCGGGATATAGATCTATCTAAATTTATAGCTGGAAGCAACGAACGAATGGGCAGATTCGGCATCTTAAACCCCATTGGGTTCAAGAACAAGACACATGTATGGTCGCAACCTTAAACCTCGCACGAGGCAGAATCAGTCTGTTTAGCTTGTCATACTCTTGAAGACGAGCAGGGATACATTCCGCTGAACCAGCCCTTCCCACAAGTTGCTACACACCGACGTCATTCTGTAAATCCAGATCTTCTGTATGAGAGGTTCTGGACCATGAGATGAGCATTTCAAGAACCGTAGAGTACACGCTACCTGGATGCCTACAGCCTCCAACCTGGCAAAATGGACAGCAGCCCAGCCCATAAGGAGTCGCAACATCCCAAACAGGTGTGTCTGCTTACAACAATGGCTGGAAGAGGTTGAAAGAGGAAATCCAGACACCGTGGACGATTTGTATTGTACCACGAGAGGCCAATAACCCCTTTATTCTCTCGCCGCCAGGGAACAAAACTGGGCATGGAAATGGCTCACAGAGGTCTGTGGCTTTGTTAAATGTCCACTAAGAGGGGGGAATGATACGTGTGGGTCCCCTTAAACCCTGGCGGTCATCGTCGCAACACTGGGCTTCAGTTTTACACGGAGGTGGCGAGGCGGACTAAAGTCTCCGGCTTTCGCGGCTTGGCCGTTCCCCCGGAAAATTGGAAATTAGGGAGTCCGGCGACCTGTATACCCTTGTCTGTTGTTACAGGGGGGATCCTTACTGATAGTGATACCCGGTGTCGGGACGGGTGGTTCTTACCGGGTATCGTACTTTATGACGAAGAAACGCCGACCAAACGCTGATCAATCGAAACCGAGCCAGCTTGTAGTTATACCCATGGTACCAAGTGCCCTTTAAAGAAATGCTGACAAGTAAGAAACGAAGGAGATCTGAACTAATCTTGCCTATAGATACCCATACTTCGAAGTGCCCTTTGAAGAAATGCTGACAAGTAAGAAACGAAAGATATCTGAACTGCTCTAGCCTGTACCCAGACTTCCAAGTGCCCGACGAAGAAACGCTCACGAGGAAGGAATTAAAGATAGAAGTGTAGCCTGTACTAGCCAGTGAACATAAACATTGTATTTTCAATGAAGAAACGCTGACAAAAATTGAAAAAAAAAATGGAGGACATCTCTGATCCGATTTAGTCTGTAGTGTATCCATTGTGCGCATTTTGCATAGAGCAAACACCGACAAGCAAAGAATGGTGAACTGATGAATTATGAACATATTAAAATACTGTATCTGGTGGTGTTTCCTTTCCAAAGTTGTCCGCCCGTGCTGTAGACGTGAGTCTTGTGTACAATCTGCTGAAGGTTTGCGTCTTGTTTGAATTCCACTTTCTCTGTAGACACAAGCAATTCACTTGTGTGTCTGTCGTGTGGAAGGGGAGGGATGGAAAGACTGAATGGAGAAATGGCATGCGGGATGTAAGGACAAGATGGTGTCAACAACCACAACAACAACAACACCGACAGACTCGAAAAGGCTGCACACTACTACAGCAAGCTGATCCGCGCACACCCACACCAATGAAACTGAAAGAGATAGCTCTGGTCGATACCCAGTCCTACACGCACTTTGTCAAAAATCTATGCTGAGACGGACATTTTGAACCTCGCGAAAAAGGGACCTACTTTGACGGTGGCTTTCTGTGTCACCGTCCGTCTCTCCAAACGCTGCAATTTTTTGTTGTTGTCTGTAGCAAATTTGACAAAGAAGGAGCATTAGGAGTTTTTTCCGTGGGGTTCACGCAGTGTTCCGGATGGCGCTGGGGAAGGGAGAGAGAGAAGGAAGTGGGGGATGTTTGTGGTCGTGTGAAGTGGCTTCCTACTGTTGCCTGTGTGTGCCCCCGGGTCCTGTTGGGCTGTTAACACTTTACCTCCCGCACACACCATCAGCCCGTGGTTAACAACACCTACCGGCCGCCTAACATGTTCCTTAAAGAGAAGTGTTTGCAGTCATTAAACACTTCCTCCATCCTTCTATACTTTTGGCAAGTGTTGTTTTTTTCCCCTCTCCTTTCCAAGGGGGCATCCATGTAGGACAAACCCGTGCCCGCTTATTGTTTGTCTTCCGGTTTTCCATGGTGTATTTTCACGTTTCTGTCCGGGAATGTTGCCTTTTCAGTTTTGTTTTTGGTCTTTGTGTTTTAGGACCAGTGACAGTCTGAATATATCACTAATCCTTCTTCTCTCTTCTTGTCTGACAAACGACAGTCTGTCACAGAGCCAAAACACCGGAAATGTGAAAACGTAGATCTGTGTGTAGAAACTGAGCACAGAACAGTTTGGAATTCGCACAATAGCAGCTAAGCAAGTGACAATGTCGTGTTTATTACATGGGTAAGGTAGAGAATCTGTCGCTGGAAGTAACACGAACGGTGTCAGAAACAAATGATGAATGTACACAGAAAGGTACTTGCTACATTATAATTTATATCAGAGTGGACACCAAGGATCGGACACCTGCATGGTGTTTTGAATGTCCAAAGGGCTCGGTCGACAAAATACTGCCCAGGGCCAGGGCCAGGTAGGATAGGGCAAGTTGGACACTGGACGGACGGCAACAAAAATGCAGCACGTACAGTAAGACTGAAACACACTAGTAGCGAAAATGATACAAAGAAATCATTCAACGACGTAAAATAAGCTCCGATCCTTCTTGCTCGGTCGTACACTTGCGGGAACAAATCTTTGAGAATAACTATTTCCTTTGAGTTATTGTCACGTCTCGACAGTTCCCGTTACCTTCGTGCCACGACTGTTTGAAGCTTTTTTCTTTCTTTTTTTTTTGTTGTTGTCAGGCTCTGGCTGACCCGTACACTGTGTGTGAAAAGCCGACTCGTACAGTTGGACAGCTCGTCTTTTGTGTCGTAGAAACGAGGATTCAATTTGATAGCGAGACGAGTAGAGTGCAGCACATCTCACACAGCGGGGCGCTTATCTAGTGGAAGAGGTCGAGTTTCGGAAAACCCAGATCCCTCAGCCTCTAATGCTCTTTGTTGGGGGAGCATACACACACCCAAAACAGATAATGTACTACTGTATGTGTACATACATGTGACTCACAGTCCCAGTCGCGTTCATATAGACTGATGACATCATACACCCACTCACACTCACACGCCCGCCCCCATCGCTTATTATTCGCGAAACTGTGCTTGGCTGGCCTCAGATGTTTGACTAAGCAAGAGAGGAGGGGGCTTATGTCCGCTTGTTTAATGTCAACACATAATTGATACAAACACGCCAGCAGCTCTTGTGTTTCACGTCCAGTTGTCGCGTGCTTGAATGCTACGGCCTTTTAGCAGCTTGTTTCCTACAGTTTCGTTCGCAGGGTGTAAAATGGCGGGTTTTTTTTTTCCTGTAGGAGTGGTTGATTGCTGTGAACCTGACGTCTCGATGTCTGCCACATTATTTGTGAAAACTGTGAATTACGCAGCTCTGTGTGTTTTTTTGTCGGACTTTCTCCGGGGGCAAAGAGTGTTGCTGCTGGGTGATGTTTGGAAACAGCATATTCCAGGAGACTGTCGCATTGACCTTTAATTATAATGATACCTTCGGCTATGTGCAACTGCTGCTCTCTCCCCTCCCTTTTCTCCGTGTCTCTTGCCGTGGACGGGGTGTTGTTTTGGTTGCTAGTCTAAGTTGTTATCACGCGTTTTTGAAAGAATTCCCGTAGAAAAATGACCTACGTCACTTTGTTCTTGGGGTAGCGATTTGCAGGAAGAAAAATACCAACAACAACAAATACCCCCCCACCCACCCACCCCCGCCCCCCCCCCCCCCCCCACACACAACAACAACAACAACAGCAGCAGCAAGCAAACAAACCAAAACCAAACAAACACACAAAAAATACCAAGAACAAAACAAAACACACACAAAAAAACCAAAACCAAACCAAACCAGCAAAAAAGGAAAACACAGCATACAACTACTACAGCAACAACAGTCAAACACGAAACTAACATGCTAAAAACCTGGACCGTGTATGCTAAGAAAGAGATTCCGCGTGGCGACAGCTCACGTCCCATAGATCGCAAGATTTGAATTGTTAATGTTGAAACAACAACCAAGGAGTTGCCCCACAGTGACCAGTAGTGGTCTGCCCCTGTCACAAAAAGATGGAGTGGGCATAGTAATTCAGTTGTCCCCGCTGGTACGTAGGTTGGTCGGTAGGCGTGTGACTGTGGGTGGTAACGTCTCCACTTGTGCCGTGTAGTGTGTACCCCGATCACAATGTTGTGACTGAGAGGGTGCGGCGGTACAGATCGTGACTCTATGTAGAAAGAAGTCGTCGGTAATGCTGGTAGACCGTTAGGAAAGACCGGCCTTTGTTACCCACCCCGCCTGGGAGCGGTCAGGTCATGCTTGGTGACTGTTGGCTTCATGATGGTTTGAATTTTAGCTGCGTATTGTTAGTCCAACATCTCGCTTCCTGTCACACCTTGCCGTTATAACCGCTTCCCATTCCATATCCCCCCCCCCCCCCTTCTTTTCTTTTCTTGTAGTCCACCCGTCTTCGCAGACGATCCCCTCTCTCAGTCTCTCTCTCTCTCTCTCACACACACACACACACACACACACACACACACACACACACACACACACACACACACACACACGCGCGCGCGCGCGCACACACGCACGCACGCACACACACACACACACACACACACACACACACACACAAGATATGAACATGTTCCGGCGGGCAAAATTTAAATTTCCGTTGTCATAGCTAGTGGAATATCCAGTCGACATTGTACAGCCATAAGCTTGTACAAGTTTTCTCTTCCTTCATCCAAACTTTGTCTCTCCCCCCCCCCCCCACCCCCCTTTCCAAGACAGCATAGTATTATCTGACCTGCGTGCTGGACACTTATTCAGTTCATTAAATTTCATGTTTTCCTTTGTTAAATTCAAAAGCCAGTACCTGCTGTCAGTTCACTACATGTATCAAAAATCTGCGATGGACTTAGCCCTGCAACCCCCTCCCCCTTCCCCGGAGTATCTGTTTGTAAACATGTTCACGTTACACTATGTAAGAACGGGGTCGGTAGACTCTCTCACACGTTCTCGCCTCGTTCCAGACCTAAACAGTCAGCAGACAAAGTACTAAACTGTTATTACAGTCAGAAGTAAACATCAGTGAAGCAGTACATCAGAGGTAAACTTTCGTGAAATAATACATCATCTCTGTCTCTCTTTCTCCCGCGTTCTTCACATACCCTCCCGTGACAGAGTGTAGCTGAGTGTGTGACAGGTGTTACCTAGCTGGCCTTTGTCTGAGTGCTGGCTCCGTTATGGCTTTGATCTCTTGGGTCAAAGGGGGACTTAATTTGTTTGGTGGTTGTCTGTTGTAATAAGCTTCACCACTATCCCTCTTCGCCACTCACCGGACATTCAGTTTACTATCGTCATCTTCTCCCCGTATTCTTTCGTCTGTGTCGTTTGCCTTTTGCGATGACACGTTTGTGTAGGTAGAGCTTTGCCATGGTCGTGAGATCGAATCCCGGCTTGAAGCTAAGGCTTGAACTGTGCTGACTTTTTCGGCATTGCTCCAACTTTGAGATCACCCCTCTTGTGAAAAACGACGTTAAGGTTAAACACCAACCAACCAACCAACCAACCAACCAACCAACCAGCCAACAACAGTTCTGAATTCACATCTTGGCCCTCCGTTTACCATACAGCCATCCCGTTTGTACTGTACTTTTGCCTCGGCCATGTTTCTGCCAAGCAAGTAGTGACTGCCTTTCAGTAAGTACTTTCAAGGTAACAATTTAACTCTAAAAAAACAACAACAAACAAACCACTGCACACCAGTAGGAGCCACTTCAAGCCACTATTACACAGGGCGTGGGCCTTCCGCGCTAGGCCCGAGATCGCTGCAGATTGCATAATAGTTGCGTGAAGTGGCTTTTAGTAATCTGAAGATTTGTAGTAAACTCACAATTTTTGCATCCATGGGCTTTAATTGTTTAAAGAGTTACGCCAACACTCACGTGCATTATTTGCATCAAATTTACGGTGTTTACACTGGTGGGTAATACTATATTACCGACAAAACACAACTCGTCTTCGTATTGTCAGACAAAATGAGCCCCACACGCTGTGTCTGTCCTTGCCACCAGGCGGTACAAACCCTGGGCAGAATCATCTTCGAGGCGCTGGACTACGGGATCGGTGAGGCGGAGGAGCGACCGCTGAGTCACGGGCTGGAGACCCTCATCGAGACCATGACGCGGTCTGGTGAGGACGAGGATGAGGGCACGGACACGGAGGGTCAGAGTGCTGATGATGAAGGGATAGAGAAGGATGCTGGGGAGGAACATCATTACTGTACATTCCGGGATGTGGCCAGGGTGAGTAGTTTGGCGTGGTTTTTGTTTTGTTTTGTTTTGTTTCGTGTTTTGTTTTGTTTTGTGTTGTTTCGTGTTTTGTTTTGTTTTGCATTGTGCTGTACTGTGCTGTTTTGTTTTGTCTTGGAAATCGTTTGTTTTGTTTTTGTACTGCACTGTGCTGCTTTGTTCTCCCTTGTCTTGTCTGGTCTTGGAAATTGTGTGCTGTCCGCCTTCTTTCGTGCGAAGTAGATAAAGACGTGCCCCCGTCTGTCAAATGATGAAATCGTTCGGTCCATATGAAGTCTTCTCTGGCGAGATTCGTACACTGAGTATGATCATGATTTTTCAGCCAGGATGGTTGATATCCGGCATGTTATTGTTCCGGTATACCAGTTAACGTTTGTTGCCATCAGGGCCATGGTCAGGGCTATGGCGTTTGTGTGTGTGTGTGTGTGTGTGTGTGTGTGTGTGTGTGTGTGTGTGTGTGTGTGTGTGCGTGCGTGCGTGCGTGCGCGCGCGGTCGTGTCCTTATACTTTTGTCGATCTGACTGTGCCTGTGTGGTCACTCTGTCTCACCAGACTCCCTCTTTCGACTCGCCTTTTTCGCCATTTCACGGTTCCTCTGCCCATCAACCCCGCCCCACTTACCCCGTACTTTTGTCAAGCTTTGACACCTGACAAGAAACGTCGCGAATCCAGGACTCGCTACAACGCAGACCCATCATTGCTTGTGTCATGTTTGTCACGTCATTGTCCGTATGTGTCGCGACGAATTAACGCTCGGCCTTGGAAGCGAACTTGGATGTAAACAGTCTTGTCTGAAATGTCTGTTAGTGTTTCCTGTAGCTTGAACACTTGGTAATGAACGTTCGTAGAACTGAGTGTCTGCGATGGCCATTCAGAAGCGTGGTCCGTGACCTTGTGTCTAATTTGAGATCATTATACCCTTTTCTTCCCTGTCCCATGCCCATCACATTAATCTTTTCATGTAGTTGTCAGTCAGTCACATTCCTACCCGTCTCGGAAGGCATTCCGTGTTTTGTCCAGCAGTTTCTTGTCCACTTTCAGCAAATCACAGTCAACTCCAATTGTGCCGCTCTCTCTCTCTCTCTCCCCCACATCTTTTCAACTCCACCCTGGGTATTGTCCACCCTGAAGTCAGCAGAGAGTCGCTGTATTTAGCTGAGGTACTTTCACGATAAAAAAGGCTGTTGTGAAAACCCGCTCGCATATTGTTCGGTTCTGAAGAGGGGCAGTAAATATAGGACCCACGTCTAGAGACTGAAAGCAGACAGCTTTTTTTTTTGTAGCGAGTCGGAAAAGGGGGATTTATGATGAGTATTTGAGTGGCAGTATTTTTCTTTGTCAGACAAAGATGGCTTGATACCTCGATAGAGCGTTCAAAGTGACGAGGAATGTATAGAATCCTTAGTCGCTTTTGATATGGCTCACACTTTCCTGGTTTCGTATAACTTGCTGTTGTTCTGTTCCATAGTGTTTGATCTGGTCGGTCTTGTGAAGAACAGGTGAATAAGGGGGAATATGATGTTTGCATAGACGTGAACAGACCTGTATCAACTTATCTGTCTGTACAGGATGTTCATGCTAGTGCTGATAGGAACAACGCATTTTGACATTGGTGTGTACTCGTCACATCAGTTTCTGCCTTTTTCCAGGGACACGGAATAACGTTAGACTGTTCGGTCTCGGCGTCTCGTGTTCCAGCCCTTGCTGAGCGCCCAAACTTTGTGTGTGTGTGTGTGTGTGTGTGTGTGTGTGTGTGTGTGTGTGTGTGTCCCCCCCCCCCCCTCTATCGTTGCATATTCTGTTACATTAACACCCTTTCGTCAGACGTCAGATCCCGAACAGCTGTCTGTAAACTTTGCCTGACAGAATGAAGTCATTAAAGTATAAAGTGCAGAAGTTCTAGAAGTTATAAAATCTTTCAGTGTTCCTGCAGCGCAGTATTTAGACGTTTGTTCCGTCATAGTGTAACACAGGCGCTGTGTCGTCTTGGCGATCTTGTCACCCAGTCCTTGCATGAGTTTTCTTTATCCTTTCTGACACGGGCAAGACACTTTCACAGGCGCTACAATCATCTATCGTTTGTTTTGCTACTGTTGTCACGTGTATGAATTATGACTGTGCTGCGTAAAGATACGTAGGGAGAATTGCGCAAGAGTGGAGAATCCTATCTGACGGAGCAAGTGTTGTATTGATTTTCCGAGAAGTGGAGGGGCTCCGCGCCCTTGCCTTTTGTGCCAGACGTAATTTGATACAATCATGCATCTCGGTTTCTCCGAGAGGACCGTGTGTGTGTGTGTGTGTGTGTGTGTGTGTGTGTGTGTGTGTGTGTGTGTGTGTGTGTGTGTGTGTGTGTGTGTGTGTGTGTGTGTGAGAGAGAGAGAGAGAGAGAGAGGAGGGAGAGAAGGAGAGAGATTATTCAAGGAAATGAGGTTTTCAGGCATTCAGGCCCATCTTGCAAGCCTGTCCTTGCTACACAATAAACAACGAATACATCTACATAGCGGTAACATGAACATAAACATGAATGTAAAATGAGCTAGTATTCACATCCACAAAAAGCAAGAGAAATAGACAAGGGGGAGGGATGGGATGGCAGAGCTAACATTTTTTCCATTTTCCCATCACATTCCTGCCACAGATCCAATACTGCCAAGACCCACAGCAAACTTGCGGTCGGGCTGACCACGGGGAGAAGCTGTGCTTGCTCTTGTGTTTATCGTGTGACTAAATGCAGATTTATCTGAAGTACAGAGACGAGCTGCGTGCTTTTGTCGTCCGGTGGAGCCAGTGACAGAGGACACTCATCTGCCGTGTGGCTAGGATTCGCTCACTGTGACCGCTAAAACTCTTTACCATCTCAACTTGAGCCGTGCCTGTCAGCCGCTACCTGGCTACAGTGATATGTCCACATGCTGCACTGTTAGACTTCTATTTGTCAAAAGCTAGGGTCGACATCAAGTCATCGCGAGAAGTGTCTACCTACGTGGACGTAGGGTGGTGGGACTGGGAAGATATGTTGATAGAAATACGTACGGCAGTTGCTAGTCCTGTCGGGGTGGGGTGGGGTGGGGTGGGGTGGGATGGGGGAGGGCGATAGGGTGTCTCAAAAAAGAAACAGTTTACATTTCAGATTTTCAGATCTACACACGTCGTAAGGTACTCTTTTACTTGCTGAGTAAGACTAGTCCTGAGTAAGGGGCAAGTGAGGTCGATATTGCTGACACAACAACATCACGACAACAATAACGACAGGTGCGCGCCGCAAATGTAATTATCCACCTGCAACAACAGCGACAGCTGATGCATTTTTTTTCTCCAAAAATCTAGTCAGGCTCTTGTGTTATGGACAAACGCGGATTACAACAACACTGCAGGTTTTGTCTGAACTTCGTGAAATCTTTAACAATTCAGTGAACTCATCATTTCCACTCGGATTGGCTGACTGCCCCACACAGCAACGTTTTTTCTTCTCTGATATACATTTCTTAGCGCAGTAACAAGTATGAACTTTTCATGGAGTACCTGTTTACGAATAAGCGGGTTGGATGCGATCGATTCTCATCTTGTATTTCGCAACATCAGCGACAGAAACCGATCCACCGATTTCATCCACGATTTCCGCCGAAGAAGACGCCAGAACTAGGTCGGCAAATCACCGCTGGCGAAAGGCAGCTAGCGAAGTTTGCATCGATCAGGACAGTGGATTCGTCGGGGTCACCTTGTCCTCGTGGTCGGGTAAAGCTAGAGAAGAGGAAAAAGACAGAGAGAGGGTGGCATGTCTTCACTTGCCAACATCCGCCTTGTTTCTGTCTAGTTGCCGACGGCTGAATGGTGGCTGTACAGAATGTCATGTCAGAGAGTCAGACACGTGTAACAAATTCGATGTTTTCGTCACGGAGGTGAAACAAAAGGGACGGGCGTTTTTCTGGTGCTGTGCCGCTCCAGATCATCGGGTTCCACGCCATGATAACACCACGCTTTGCCAAATTCACAACGCCATAGCTCCGGGGAAAAAAAACCAAACAAAAACCGCTTTGGATTTTCAGTTGTCGGTTTGAGTGATTGAAAGGGGCTGTTTACCAGCCTGGAACCCGACTTGTACTAATATATGTACATGTAACTACAATCTAAAGATGTGTGTATATATAATAATAATAATAATAATAATAATAATGGATATTTATCTGCGCCTATTCTCTGCGAGCTCTAAGCACTTACAGAGAAGTTAAAATAACTAAAAGAAACTAAAAAGCTACTAGAAGATAAAAAGCACTAAAACAGCTAAAAGAACACACACACACACACACACACACACACACACACACACACACACACACACATACACATACACACACAGTGTCCGCCATTCACTCATCATTGTTCTTTTGATAAAAACAGGTGTGTTTTAATGGACGTTTTAAAGCTGAGGACTGAGTCTGTGTGTCTGATGTTATGAGGAAGTGTGTTCCAAAGGGCTGGTCCTTGGTACAGGAAAGATCGCTCTCCAAATATATATATATATATATATATATACACTGACTTTACAAAACGAACAAAGTCATGCTGGCTCCACACATCCCCGAAAGAGTTTAGAAATGGATGAATCCACGTTGAATAAGTAGATTCTTATTTTTGAAAGGCCCTCCGCGGGTCCTTCATCCCCTGATGAAGGACCCGCGGAGGGCCCGAAAATTTGGGATCCATGTTTTCTTAATAATAATAGTTGTTCACAGTTTTCAAGGAGTGTATTTTCTACTTATATATATATATATATATATATATATATATATATATGCTCGTGTTTTCGAACAACGGCTTTAAAGGAGAGCATAGCAACGGAAAAAGGTGGAAAAACGGATTTTTTTTTTAAAGTACACTTAGACCCCCCCCCTCTCTCTCTCTCTCTCTCTCTCTCTCTCTCTCTCTCTTTGTCAGCTCTAATTTACTATAGTTACCGCCATTGCAATACCGTTAACATGCACTTGTTTGTTGACCCCTGAACATTATTATAAGCCTAGAAATTATTTACTTTGAACAAACCGTATTGCAATAAACTTGTTTAAACCAAAAAGGTGGTCTATTTTGATACCCCCCCCCCCCCCCCTCTCCCCTCTCGTGTTCTTCGCACAGCAGGCTGTGCTGTGTAGGGAAGTGGAGGTACCCGAGCTAGGAGAATTGACTGTATACATGTGACCTGACATTCAGACAAGTGGAGGTACCCGAGCTAGGAGAATTGACACTGATACATGTGACCTGACATTCAGACAAGTGGAGGTACCCGAGCTAGGAGAATTGACTGTATACATGTGACCTGACATTCAGACAAGTGGAGGTACCCGAGCTAGGAGAATTGACACTGATACATGTGACCTGACATTCAGACAAGTGGAGGTACCCGAGCTAGGAGAATTGACACTGATACATGTGACCTGACATTCAGACAAGTGGAGGTACCCGAGCTAGGAGAATTGACACTGATACATGTGACCTGACATTCAGACAAGTGGAGGTACCCGAGCTAGGAGAATTGACTGTATACATGTGACCTGACATTCAGACAAGTGGAGGTACCCGAGCTAGGAGAATTGACACTGATACATGTGACCTGACATTCAGACAAGTGGAGGTACCCGAGCTAGGAGAATTGACACTGATACATGTGACCTGACATTCAGACAAGTGGAGTACACTCAATAGTCAACAGTTTTTTCTCGTGGACAGTGTCGTCTTGACGTTCGGAACTAACAGCGAATGCGTTTTGCAAGAAGCTTCTGTTGGTTGTGTTACTTTGATTGACAGCTTGCACAGATTATGTAGTTTTTGTCTCGGCAGCTTGGGGGAGGAGGGGGGGGGGTTGTATGTTGGTAGGACTATTGAAAGAGGCAGGTCAGAGTGCGTGCTACGCTGTGTCGAATATTTGCACTGTAGAGGGCTGTTCAAGTTTGCATGCCTGATTTAGACCTGCTTCGTGTGAAATCGGGACGCTTTGAACTTTAGGCAGTTCTTGTGAAAAGACACACAGAAAAAAAGAGAAGTGAGCTGTTTCATCACTTCCTGGTTAGTGGAGACCTTTCTTTTTTAAAAACAGCGATCCCTTTGGCTTTCACGTGATATGCCAGATAATTAATTTCCCTTCCCTTGACGTCAGTGAATGTGTTTTGGGGATGCAGAGTTGGTTGAAAGCGTCTCAGGTTGTTCTGGGTTCGGCATCAGTTGTATTTATTTTCCTCGTGGTCAGAATAGACCTTCCTGTTTGCCGAAATTAACTCAAACAATGGGGCGAGCGGTGGCAGCATGCTGGACTCAGCCGCTGCGCTACTGAACGGCCGTCACCGCTGTCACGGCGAGGACGCGTGGGTTCGAGCCCAGGTCGAGCTTGTGAGATGTGACACCGGTTTTTCCTGGCCACCGGGCTGCTCATCGGGGGTTTCTCTCCGGGTTATCCGGCTTTCCTCCACCAGCACAATCGAAAAATAGGATAGGTATTGGGTGACGCCGTACTGCGGCGACGCGCTTCTCCGGGGGGGGGGGGGGGGGGGGGGGGGGAGCAGCCCGAATTTCCCGAAAGGGATAATACATTAGTAACAAATATAAAAATAAAAAAAGTTAAAGGGGTGTTTGTCAGAGAAGCACCTGTGAGTCATTAGGGCTGACAGGTGTCCCTTTGTGGTCTACAGTTCTGTTTCAAGGACAATGATAGTGGTGTGTGTGTGTGACGTGTTTTAATTGCCCCTAATGTCGGACGCTGCTCGAGTCTTCTGTTTCCCATACAGATCCTGTTTCCTTGGCATGTTGAAGTGGGGTGTGTCATTTTATTCCTCCCTCTTGTTTGTGTCTAGCCTCTTGACAATCTGTGTCACACACACACACACACACACACACACACACACACACACACACACACACACACACACACACACACACACACACACAAGGAACGTGAGAAAGGCCAGGGCACCATGACCTTCTGTATCGACCATTGATAGAGAGAGAGAGAGAGAGAGAGAGAGTTGATTTTTCAAGGATAGAAGATCAGGTGCGCAGACGGTGAAGAATGTCATGTTCTTGCAAAGCCACACCTACTTCTAAATAACACTGACACAAATCAAAAGGAAAACGAGCATGAAACACTGCTTTACATGAAGATAAAGAAACTGAGAAAAGAGAGAGAGAGAGATTCGAACCTTAACCCGATACAGTGAGTGCAGTTGTGTCCAGGAGTGTTTCACCAGAGGTTTAACTCGTCCACGAGTCTTTTCTGTCCGACTTGGGAACTTGAAATACCGCTGTAGACTTGCCATGCATGACGTGACGACAGAATTTGTAGACTGTGGAAGTATTGAGAACCCAGGCAGCCGTAACCGAACGCAAGAGGAGCAGTGAAGCGGAACATTCGGCAGAATTAGCATTTTAGCATTCGCACTCTGTGTCCTCAGCTTGAAAATAGCCCCAAGAAATGTGTGCGTTGCTTCTTTGGTTTGTAGAACGCACCGCACCGCTGTTCAGTGGGCGTCGGAGATTACTGAAGGAGTGTTCTTACTCAAGAAAACAAGAAAGGGAGGTATTTCACGGGCGACCCCCCCCTCCCCCCCCCCCCACACACACACAAACACAGAGTACGGATTGGATTTTGTCATTTTGAATCGTAGACATGATGCGCACGAGATTTCTGGACGTTTTGGCCAAAATTTGCTGTGGAACCTTCATGACAGCATTCGGTAATTAAAGACACGTTGAAACCATGATCTCTCTTTTGGAGAATGAAAGTTGCTGAATCTTGAATCACTGACTGATGAATCCTGGACAGCATCTACAATGGCTGGTTTATTGGTACGAAATACATTCCATTCGGTGACGTAGTTTGATGAACAGACAATAAACCCAAGTAGAATGTATTCCGCATAAGACCCAGTGGCGTCTCGGCTTTACTAAAAAGCCGTTTGCTGTTCTGGCCGTGCGGTAAACGTGTACATCCACTTGACAATCACACAGGCTTAGCTGTTTCTGGACCCTTCTCCCCCCCCCCCACACACACACACAGGTTTAGCTGTTTCTGGACCCTTCTTCCCCTCACACACAGGAGATAGCTGCAGGCCAAGACTTGCCGGCTAGTGTTCAAACAGTAACGGTAGACTTTGGCCGGTACTCAGCTGGCACGGTGTACGATGACCGTGAAAACCCGTTGATTGTTTGCAGAGTGGACGCTCCAGGTTTTCATCTGTTGGGCGGAACCCCCCCCCCCCCCCCCTTTTTTTCTTTTTAACCATCTCCCCAGCAGAGATGTTACAAGCGACCGCCACTGAGAGCTCTCATCTGTGCGTTGATAGATCACTCGAAGGGATGGATTACTTCTTGGGAAAGTGTTTGGTCAACTGTCAGATCAATCACTCTGCCTGAACGCAATGAAATATTGACACGGTAATTCCGCAGGTCAGGGACGAAGCCGAGAAATCTACCTCAGTTAGACACTGCGTACCAGAACTGTCTGTGAGTGTAGTTATTTGGAAAAACGGGCCTTTAAGAACTCCTGCTGGGGAACTGAAACCAAAATGGCGAGCTGGACGTTGGATGCTGTCAGCCATCATGTCTTCTGTCCAGCAGGAGGTACCTCTGTCTTGTCCGAACAAACTTACTCAGGGATTTGGAGCCCGTCAGGTAGCCATGACCCTTTTTTGTGTTGGCAGCCGTGTTTGGATGGGCTCATGTGAAGTTTTTGGCGGAGAGAATGACAAAACGGAGTGTTGGTTTAGGGATTCAGAGTTGGCCTTTAGCCTCTCTTGACAGTCGGTGAATATGTCGTTGTGAGGTGCACAGAGAGAGTATGTTGGCAGGAGGGTGAAGGTAGATGAGGGGTGATGGCATATCCTCTGTCTCGGTGTTTCAGTCACCTGCTTGCTGTCCCACCGTCTTTCCTCATACCTTCGTCACCTCTCCCCCCTCCCCCCTCACCACCCCCCATCCTTGGTCTTTATACCCACCCCACCCTCACCCCTCTGCTTCGTGTGTGTGTGTGTGTGTGTGTGTGTGTGTGTGTGTGTGTGTGAGAGAGAGAGAGAGAGAGAGAGAGAGAGAGAGAAAGAGAGAGAGAGAGAGGGTTGAACCTAAAATTATACAGTGGGTAATTCGTGTTTCCAACAGCAACACAGCACTTCCCAGTGACTTCCCAGTGACACTGGTCATCCACTAAAGTTGTCTGTGTGGAAAACATTGCCGAATTTCCACCAGCCGTGTGCAGACTCCAGTGGGCCATAACTACTCGTGTGATAGTAGTATTGATAATATTACCAGTTGTTGCATGCGAGGCGTATACGTTGCAGGTCACTTTCCGTTTCCACCACTGAGCTGTCGTGGTCAGAATACCATACAACATGTTCTCAGCACAAACAGCAGTTGAGTTGCGTGCTGTAATATTGTACGTACACCGGGACGCAGAATCTGCAACCTGTCACATCCGCCGCTTGTCGGGGTGACAGGTGTCTGTGGTGAAGCACTTCGATCCGGATGAGGGCGGAATATCGGGGAGTTGTGTAACTGTAGACTTTAACTGCTGTTCAAACTTCCCTCTTCATTTGTGCAGCGTGTAAACGGAAATAAACGTTTCAGTCAGTCAGTCAGTCAGTATTGTCAGTCAGTATTGTCAGTCAGTCAGTCAGTCAGTATTGTCAGTCACTCACTCGCCAATAACAGAGAATATTAATTCTCTGTCGGCACCTGTCCCTTTGTCAAGCCATTGATTCTTATCTTATGTTAGGTTTCTATATACAGGAGTTTATAAACAAAGAGTAACAGATAGACTCTTACCTTATGCTAGGTATCTACATACAGGTGTTTATAAAAGAGTGACAGAGACTGGTAATTTTACATCTCTCTCTCTCTCTCTGTAACTGGTTTCTACATTTCCCCCCTATATTCCTGTAGCTTAGAGATTGTTTTTCCTTTGCTCCTATTCTCGTAGTTTAGCAACGGCAAGTTCGAACATGGTATTTCTGCCAAAACTTTTACCGTTGGATTATAAAGATTATTCTCTCTCTCTCTCGCCCTCTCTCTCTCTCTCGCCCTCTCTCTCTGTGTCTCCCTCATGCATGACATTGCCACCTGGCTGCTTTCAGTATTTGGCAGTAGCAACCTCACCGCCTTTCCTACAGCAACGACACCAGATATCAGAAATATGAGGGAGCCTGCAAT